>JBBMJZ010041539.1:0-25140 GCA_037833815.1 Zingiber zerumbet
CAATTTCTCCCGCCTGACTTGAGCGTCGGAGGGCCGTCGCCGGGACACCCCCCCCGGCTCGGTTTTGCTGCAGGATCGCCGGAGCATCGGAGCGCCAGAGGAGCGAGGAGGGACGCCGCTTTCCCCAGCTTTCATCGACCCCTGACTCGGACAGGAACACTATACATGAAATATTGTTTTACTAATTTAGTTAAAATTGCTCAAGTTAAAATTATGTTCACAATTGTTAAAACTATCTCGACCCAAATTAGAATGACTTTAATTAAACTTGATAATGTTGACCGAGTTGATAAAAACGATCTTACTTTGAATTATTTTAATAAAATTTAAGTAAAATATTATTTGAATATAAAAATAATACTATATATATAATAATTGTAATCAAGTTGAATAGTTTAACCTTACCATTACCATTCAAAATAAAAAAATCTAAAAAAATTAATTTAATATATATATATATTAAAAAAAGATGCTCTTTTATAAAAAGCGATAACAATTTTTTTTTCCAATGATCTACGGGAGCAAACACGTACCCCTGCACCGTAATTTGCGCCGCGGGTAATCACACCGAAAGATGGCATTCCCTCAATGTACCCATGCGCACCCAGTGGGTCCGGACAATATTTGGCTTGAGAGCTTCTGCAACTGGTGATTTATCTGAGAGTAGGTCTTCGGAGTGTCCACGGTTGGAAAAGTCCACGTGTCCCAGCGCGCGTTAAAGGATCTCGACTCTCGAGAGAGGTGAACTGCTGGGTCGGAAAGATCGACGGCTGGTAGAAGATGATCAGGCCGCGGGAACACGAATTAGTTCGCGACGAGTTCCACCGCATCTCCTGCCCGAACCACCCCTTTTAATCTTCCCAATTCGATTGCCCTAATTCTTCCCCTCTTGTTCAGCAGAGCGAGCAGCCACCGTAGCACGAGTGAACCTTGCCTCCTCCCCTGCCCCGACGATGGCCGTCTACAGGAATGCCGACGATTGCCGTGGCCTCACTGTGGATCCACTGCCGCGCCTGAGTCACAAAGGTCCTTCCTTTCCTCTAGGATAGGGCGCGGAAACCCTTGCTTCCCTGAAGCGCCTTTATTTTTTGATGCATGTTCTATGCCTTTCGTGCGTTTGGTGCAACTTCTCGATCGACGCTTGCTTTTTTTTTTCATGCCGAGACGATGCGTTTTTAATTTAGGGTTTTCTGTTTGTATCCCTCGGGTTTTTATTTGAGTTCGATTCACCCAATAGCGTTAGAGAGATCGCTGGTCTTGCTGTGATGGAGTAGGGGATGTTGCTTTTACTGATCTGCTTATATTGATCGCGTTCCCTGAAAGTCGGTCTTTCCGCTGTAGAAAAAGAGAAGTTTGAAAATGCTGTTTGTTTGCTCTTACTACCTATTTTGGTTTGCCTTATTCGATCACTGTATAGTGGCAGTGCCCAATTCAGTGAGAAAAGTGGATGATTACGCTCGCCTGAGCGCCCCATCAGCCTGTCCCAGACTGAGAGGTAAGTTGGATGAGAGGGTGAGTTGTGCCGGGGTGCAGAGATTTACGCCCAGGAGTTCTGGGATTCAACCCTTTTCTCATTGAGAAAAGTGGACCACGAACCAATCAAATAGGATTTTTTTTTTTCATTTTCTTTTATGAAGGTCAAGCGCAATCAAAATGAGTAACTCTGGTAAAATTTTCCCTGCACGCACTCAATGCATTTTATATAGTTGAATTCAACACCAGCTGTCACAACATAATTATCATTACATTATCATGGCACGTTCTACTTGGTTATCTTGGATTTCTCAAGAGTTAAGGTATATGCAATGACGGGCATGCTTTGAATTTTTAATGGAGGATTAAGAAATTGAGGTGTTATTTATGTTTGCAACATTGTTTCAGTTTTTTTTTCTTTTTGAAGGATATATAAATCTCTCGTCTAGTAGAGGAGCTCATTTATATAATATAAATAGATCATGTTTCATCAGGAATGACATCAATAAGAGTTCAGGTGCCCATAGCACATCTGAGAAGCTAATTTGTGGATCTCCTCAATCTTAATTTTTTTTTTTTCAATTTTTGATAACTAGACATCAAAACAATCTATTGAGAGCACTTGAGCATGCTGCAATTGATCATACTATTTTTCAGAATGACTTAAGTTGTCGCTAGTCGATGCACAACCTAGAACTCAACAATTCCAACTTTTTTGACCAATAGAATTGAAACACTTGAGCATGTTGCATTTGTGTTGAATGCTGACACTTGGACACGGACACTCCCATGCACTTGATATCTCGTTGAATGTGTGTAACAGATGTTTTTTCAAAGACACAGGCATTTAGTTTCACACCTGTATTGGATACTCAAACTTGAGGCCAGCTAATGTATCCCCAAGGTCCCCGAGGTCCATTTCATCCATTCTTATGTTTTTAAGTTGCATAGTTGGTGACCATGTTTTAGTGTTATTTGAGAATATGAAACTGAAACATTCAGTTGAAAGATGAAAACTACTTCCTTATATACATTCCTTGCATTGGCCATTTAAAGAATAAGGAAATGTCTTTGGGTTAGTAAAAAAATTAGCTGAACTTCAGTGTACTTATTTTTGTTTGTTTTTTATGTTATTGTAGTATATTTTTAAAGGGCGAAAACTATAAAATGCACAGTTGTCATCTTGTAATAAAAAGACAATCCCACAAGGATTGTAAAATCGAGTATCAATTGCAGTCGCGAAGTAGGTTATCTAGAAATTGCAGTTCGTAAGAGTTTGAGAGAGAAAGAAAGCGAGGTTAGAACGCACGAGAAGTTGAAGAGGAAATCCTAATTTAGGGGAACAATTATACGATTTCGGTTTCGCCACGATTATTGTTGACACCATAAGTTTTATTTACTTCCTTGTCTTAATGTTTGTTCGCTTGTATGTGGTTTATCCTAAGATATTGGTATAAATTTTTGGAATTATATCGGCATGTCTACTCAAACTCGACACCTACTTTCAAGGTGACTTTACTCAAGTGACCGCCTTCTCAGGGAGGCTCTTGTCTCAGTACCCCATGGTCCTCTAGATGGCATCCCTTACTTCGTAAGGTTGAGTCGGGGCAAACCCATTAAGCTCTGTCGTAGCCCCTTATGAATTTTTGGACTACTTTCGTGACCAACCCTTCATGTCTTAGTTCTTTATAGGTTAGAGATTTGGGTTCACCTTTCGGTTCTTCCCCGCGTCTCGTGAGATACAAAGGTGCATAGTAAGTGTCACAATCGTGTATGCGCAATAAAGTTGGATTATGAAGCAAATATATCATGCAATAGAGAAAGCTAAATAGACTTATAAAAAGTATGTCAACAATTCATTTGGTTACTCCCTTGTATTAGAATATAGAGAACTACTCTATGGAGATGGAGTTACAATTGAAAGACATTGAATTAAACATCCTACAATTCAAAGCAGAGAGAGAAGAGAAGAGGAAGCTTTGCCGAGATGGTTGCGGTACCTTCGGAAGGATCTCTAAACTCCAAGGGTGGACGGAAACTTCAATGGATCTTTGGAACAACGCTCCTATGGTTCTCTGTCATGGGGAAATCCCCCTCCTCTAATTTGGAGCCTTCTTGGCCTTTTTATAGCTCTTGAAATCGTTCAAAAATAGTTAGAAATTTTCATAACTGTCAGGCCTTTGTTGTCGCTCCACGACCGTGCCATGGGGCACGACCAGATGTGTCTGACGTTGTGAAGAGAAGCACGGTCGTGTCGGGCGTTGTGATGAGAGACGGTCATGCTTGGGGTACGACCAAGGCGTGCTAGTCCGGTTGCGGATGGGTCACGACTATGCCTGGGGCACTACCAGTCCGTGTCTGACAAAATAAACAAAGGAAAATTTTTGAGAAATATTGTCTATATTCACTAAACGAATTGCAATATATAGACCTTGAGGGGATTATCAAATCCCTTAATTCTACTGTCTAATATAGGAAGAAGTATAAAAATCATTAAGTAATAATATCCCTTGATTCTAGGGTCTAATATAGGAAGGAATATAACAATAATTGCAATAATGGTATCCCTTAATCTTTGTGTCTAATATAGAAAGAAGTATCTCTCTAATTACAACAATAATTAGAGAGATAATTAAGGGATATAAAAACCAAATAAGGAAAGAAAAATATCTTGATATATTGACATCCCCCCTCAAATTGATGCGGGGGTAAGTCTATCAACATCAATTTGCTATTGAGAAACTTGTGTCGATGCCTTTTCAAAGTTTTTGTAAAGACATCAGCTATTTGAAGATCAGTAGTAATATGAGGAAGAGTGATCGCTCTTCGAATAAAGGCCTATATGCTTTGTGTTCATGATATACTAGATTTGTAGCTATTTGAATATCACTAGTATTATCACCATAAAGTGGAGCAGTAGGTGGAGGAAGTCCAAGTTCAGTAGAAGGCCACATAACCACACAATTTCAGAACAAGCTGCAGACATGACTCTATACTCAACCTCTGTGGAAGATTTAGAGACACAATCATACTTCTTATACTTAACAAGAAATCAAGGCATCTCCAAGAAAAATGCATCAACCTGTTATAGACTTTCTAGTATCCGGGCAGCCAACCCAATCTGCATCACTGTATGCAGTCAATTGAAGATTGAAGAGCAGATTTTGTTAGAAAAACAACCCACGAGTAGACGACCCAATTAAGTATCGAATAATGCAACAAACTGCAACAAGATGAAAATGCCGAGGTGATTGCATAAATCTGCTAACTATATGGACAACATATGAGATATCAGGCTTTGTGATTGTTAGGTAGATAGGACTACCAACAAGTTGCCTATATAAAAAAGAATCAGGCAAAAGCTCGCCTTCATCTTTTCAGTATTTCACATTCACTTCCATTGGCGTATCAATAGGAGTAGCATCCTTTAAACCGGCTAACTCAATAAAATCTTGGATATATTTATGTTGATTTAAGAACAAACCGTGATCTTGAGAGTGAACTTCCACCCCAAACAATGTGAGATGCCCAAGATCTTTATTTTGAATGCACTACTATGCAACATATCTTGAAGCTTAATGATCAATCCATTGTCATTACCAGTGATGATAATATTGTCAACATAGACCAAGAGAAAAATCATACTAGTGGTTGTCTTGTAAAAGAAAACTGATGAATCATACTTTGTGTGAAGGAGAAGGTGAGAAGAGTGGTGCGGAACTTCTCAAACCACGCTCTAGGTGCCTGCTTCAACCCATACAAAGAACGTCGTATGACTTGCAAACTTCATGTGATGTTGTCATTGACATACTAGATGGAAGTGTTATGTAAACCTCCTCTTTAAGATCCCCATTCAAGCAGATTTTTTTGAATCCATCTGATGTAAAGACTAAGTTTTAGAGGATGTAATAGTTCTCACTATTGTCATCTTAGCAATTGGTGCGAAAGTTTCTTCCTAGTCAAGGCCATATTTTTGTTTATTGCTAAAAGCAACCAATCGAGCTTTGTATTTGCCCAAAGATCCATCAGACTTGAGCTTCATGGTATAGACCTACATACTATCAATAGGTTTAACATTTGGAGGATAAGAAACAATGTCCCAAGTATGACTTTTCTCATGTGTTTTGAGTTTTGCTTCCGTTGCTTGTTGCCAACACTCATGTTTCATAGCTTGTTTATAACAAAAAAAAAAAAAAGGTAACCGGTGCACGAAGCTCCCGCTATCCGGGGTCCCAGGGAAGGATCTATTGTACCCAGCTTTACCTTATTTTTTTTGCAAGAGGCTTTTTCTAGGATTGTTTATACAAGTGGGAATGAAAATAAAAGACAAAGTAGTAGCCATAACCATAGGATTTGAAACCATACTTATCAAGAGGTTTGTGAGGTCTAGAGCTTCTTCTAAGAGGAGGTGGATAATTGAAAACGGGATTAGATGCCGCAAGAAGATGTGGAGGAATTTGAGTGAGACCTATAAGAGGATTAGGTGCATAAGGAATACGCCTATGATTAACATAACTAGGTCGAAACCTTGGAATTGGTATTAGTGACTCAGGAAAATATGGTAAAGTAGATAGGGAAGCAAATTTTGAGATATGTTGTTGTGTACTAAAGAAGAGCTGATTTTTTTAAAAAATGGCATTCCTAGAGACACGAGTTCGATGACCATGAGGATCATAGCAAAGAAATCCTTTTTGGGTTTCAACATACCCTAAGAAAGCACACTTGACAGATTGACAAGTAAGTTTATTTCTTTCACGTGCAGGAAGGTGAACAAAACAAATATATCCAAATATATAAAGATTGGAATAATTTGATACATGCCCAAACAAAGGAAAGTAAGGAGAATCATTAAGTAGGGAGAATCATTGCTCAAGTTGGGAGATGATAATCAATTAATCAAATAAAGCAATAGATAAAGCTTCGCATAAAAAATGAGGGAACACAAGACTCAATTAGAAGAGTACGAACAACATCAAGAAAATGGTTATTTCTTTCAGCTATATCGTTTAGCTGTGGAGTGAAAGGACAAGAATGTTGTGATATTATCCCATGACTTTGAAGAAAAAATTAAAATTCATTAGGTACATATTTTTATCACCTGAATTAGATTTTAAGATTTTGATTCGGTTAGAAAATTCTGTTTCAACTAAAGCGTGAAAGACTTTAAACATAGAGAAAACTTCACTTTTAGACTGAAGAAAATATATCCAAATGAGTGAAATTATCGATAAATGTAACAAAGTATTTGAAATGTTCATGAGAGATTACAGGGGCAATACCCTATGCATCAGTATGTATAAGTTCAAAAGGTTTGGTGATATTGTTTTTTTGCAATGGAAAAGGAAGTGTTTTACTTTTGCCATATTTGCAAGATGCACAATCAACAATATCAATATTGGAACAAGATGTCGAATCTTTATTTGCAAGTAAATCAGATTTAAGCAAGACATTTAACAAAGGAAAGTGAGATACACACCGGATTATCACATTGAACAACATTAAAAGGGACATTATTTGACATCGGAAAGAGAGATACAAACAAAGGAAAGAGACGTCCCACTTTAGGTCTCTTCATGATCTTCTTCCCGAACACTTGATTCTGCACAAGATAACCAGAATTTGAAAATTGAACAGTACAATTGTTGTCAACTAATTGACCGACGGATATCAAATTAGTGGACAGCTTAGGGGACAAAAAGTATTCAAAGAGGGTGAAATATCATCAACAGCGGTAATAGGTAAGGAATTACCGATAGTATGAATATGAAGATCTCCTTCATATTTTTTAACATTATTTAAAGATAAGGGAGTGTTGGTCATGTGATTTGAAGTGCTAGAATCAAAATACCAAGACTTAGGATTAAAATTTTTATTACCTATTAGGCCTAAAGAAGAAAGGGCAGAGACTATTATTTGTTGGACCATTTCAGGAGTAATAGAAGACTGATCAGGACTAGGGGCATTTGAGGAACCAACGGAGACATTGTAGGTAGTTTTAGATTTCTTTGGAGGCCAGGTGGAATAATCTTTGATGACATGTCCTGATTTCTTACCATAATTGCAGAATTTTTTAGTACAATTAGTGGTAATGTGCCCGAATCCTTTGCAACTATAGAGCTGAACATTAGTCATATCTCTAGTTCCTTTAAACCTCCCTTGAGCAACATAGGCAAACTGAATTGGAGTACAATATTGAGCTTTTTGCTCCAAGATAGCATATGCAATGAATCGTTCTTCCCTGAGAAGCTTTCCTATACAAATATCCAATAAAGGCATCAGGTTGGAAATGATTGCTTCAAATTCCTCCCTCAACTTCATTAAAAGCTAATCACGCTTGCTAGTCTCATGAACATTTTGGATAGCAATATGTCTCTTAGGAGGCACACTTGCATAAAGAATATCGGTGTACTCAACCCAAAGATTTCCAAAAGAAGAATAAAACTCTTGGATTGACATACTAGCTCACTCAACTCGAGTTCCAATTGAAATCTTCGTGCTATATTACTTTGGTTGTAAATTTTCTTCAAGTAGTTTCACATTTCTTTAGTGGTCTTATAAGGCTTGAGATCGAGAAGTATGGAGGGTTCCACACTTCCAAGGATTCAAGACATAATCTGAGTATCCTTCACTTCCCATTTCACATATTCCTCCTTGCTGTTAGGTGCAGGATTTGTCCCATCATATGACTTCACAACTCCTTTCCCTTGATAAAGATCTCAAATTGGAATGCCCAAGCAGAATAGTTCTTGCTATTAAATCGAACAAGAAAATATTTAGATTGTTCCAAAAACATGATTTCAACCAGAAACAAGTACTAAGAGATATGTTCTAAGAAAATAGACTTAGAAGAATACAAAAAAAAAAAAGAACAAACCACTAAAATCTTAGAGCTTGACAAGAAATCAGACACAAGAAGAATTGATCTCAGAGTTTTGGCTCTGATACCATGACAAAATAAATAACGGAGAGTTTCTGAAAAATATTTTGAGCCTATATTGACTAAACGAATTACAATATATAAACTTTAAGGGATTATCAAATTCCTTAATTCTAAGGTATAATATAAGAAGTATAACAATAATTACAACAATAATATCCCTTGATTCTAGGATCTAATATAGGAAGAAATAGCTCCAGGGCTATGATGTAGTGGAAGAGTGTCTAGTTGTCACCTAGACACCTATGGTTCGATTCTTAGCTACAACACATTTGCAGGGATTTTTCCTCCAAATAGGACGCGTAATCAAGGCATGCTGAGCTTTTAGGCCGCTCACCACAAGTGCTTCCTGATTTACCCTAGTGGTCGGTGGGAAATTTCTGTGGGGTCAGGCCAGTCACCCATGTTCGATGCTACCTAACCTGGTTAATCATTTTTTTAATATAGGAAGAAATATAACAATAATTACAACAAGTATATCCCTTAATCTTAGGGTCTAATATAGGAAGAAGTATCTTTCTAATTACAACAATAATTAGAGAGATAAACAAGTGATAAAAACTGGTACAGAAGCCTCCAACACCATGATCAATTTATGTTCTCCGATAAGGCTATGATGCAGGAGGGGATTCAAATGATTAAAATTTACATCTTTTAAGTAATATGTGAATTAAGTTTTGTTTTTTTTCTTAATTATGTTTAATTTGGTTCTAAATTTTAGGGAACCAAGTTTTGTTAGTTAATTTATCCTAAATCTTAGAGAATAAGTCTTGTTAGTTAATTTATCCAAGATCTCTAGTTAGTTATTTTTTTGTTCCTTTTAGATTTTTTTGAAAGCTATATAAACCTATGCTTAGATGATGTTTAAAATAAGTTATTTTGATATTGAATCAATTGGTTTCGCTTAAGCCATGTTACGATTATCTGTCTTTTTCTTTGTGCTCTTGATTTCATAATTGGTTTAACCCTAATTTAGGCCATTACTTGTGTTTTTATGTTACTTCTCTCTTGTTTTCTTGTTAATCCTTCAACAACTTCACGCCCCAAAATAATATATATATATTATGCTTGACGTCAGTTGGTATCAGAGCTCATTAAGATCCAATGGAGGGTCATCGTGGACGTGGTTATTATAATATGAAAGGTAGGTTCCGGCTGAGGAAGCCTTACACATTGGTCGTAGCACCTAAGATGAAATTTAATATCTACAAAGACAAGTCACAAAATTATCTCGGCGTCTAGTGGCACAAGATCGTAAAGATCGTAAGTTCGTTTATTCCCCTTTTGAAAATCCCTAATTTCCAATAGAGAAGAAATGTCCAAGCGCAAGTTTAGTTTCGAGAAATATGGGATTAACTGGCCCACCACCTATGACTTCGAGAGAATGTAGACTCTGTAGCACCTCTACGTCTCCCCTTCTTTTCGTGACGGTGGAGACAACCATGAGGATACGGACCTCGACAACATCAAGTGCAATCAGTTCGACTTTCCCGATCATTCGATTGAAAGAGGCGGTGGAGATGAAGACAACATCGAAATATTTGATGAACCAATTTATGATTGTTAGTATTCTAAGGTAGTTTTGATGTGATCAACCTCTAGCCGGCCGCCAAAAGTCCTAACAACGACGACGATGAAATAAAGGAGAATTTTCCTGAAGAAACAGAGAAAGGAAGAAAAAAAGTGGAACTTGACAAATCTGCGGAGGCGAAGCACGCTAGCGAAGAAAAGGCCAAATTGAGGCATCCGATGCTAAGGAATATAAGGAGAAGGCGGAGGCAGCAGTGCAGTTCTACAAGGTGGCTTTTGGGGCGGCGGAGCTGCGGCGAGTGCCACACCCCAATCACAAGGACGATCAGGACCTCCCTCTCATTATCTCCTTCGAGCTAAAGATCGGCTCCTTTTTTCTGATCGTCGACGATCCCTTTGACGAAAGGGACAATGATGGATTTGTGCAGTCCGGCTGAGGGGTCGTGTTCCAACTCAAAGTTGAGAACGTCGCTGAGGTGATGAAGCCTTGCCGCATCCCCTTTCTTGTATCTTCCAAACCCCTCCACTCCAGTATTCCTTTCTCCCATAAAAACCTCCTCCACACTGTCGTCGCTGTGCTTCCTTCTGAAACCCTAATGCTATTCAACAGATCAACGATGGGTTTCAGCATCAGTGATGCCCCCTACACTGCCTAATCCGTGAGAAGAACGTGTACGAGATCCACCGGATGTTCGAGGGTAGCGGCTCAATGGCCGCATGTTCCTTGAGAATCCCTGGCCTTCCGTGGAGGCCATCACTCCCTATGTTGACAACGATCATGTCTTCTGCCTGCTTTATCGTGAGATGTGGTTCCGTCACATTTACACTCGGCTCGCACCCACGGGGCAGCAGCTACTGGAATCGTGGGACGATTGTTGCAGTCTCTTCAGGGTGGTGCTCCATGGGGTCAACAACATGCAGCTGCCGAACCAATGGCTGTGGTATATGGTGGATGCATTCGTTTATCAATTCCAGTCTTATTGCCAGTACCGAGCTAAATTTAAGAACAAGATCGAGGAGTTGCAATTTCTTCAGCAGTACGACCAGACATGGAATGTATATGGATTGTTGAATTACTTGCAAGTGTTGATTGAGAAATCTACTATCGTTGATATCTTGGAAAGGGAGAAAGATGGCCTGGAACAATTCACTACTATGGATGGTTATGATTATGAAGACGGAACTAGCAATGTCCTTAAAATGCTATGGTATTACAGCATGATTGGTTTGCTAAGAGTTCATTACTTTTTGGGAGATTATCATACTGGGTTAAAGTGTTTAGGCCCTATTGACATCATCCAGCAAGGTGTTCACATGATCATGATGGGAAGCCACATATCTATCATATATCCAGATGAGTTTGCAAACCTAATGCTTAGAAGGTATGTTGGAGCAATACGTGAATTCAATAACATCCTAGTATATAAGTCCCCACAGTATGATCAAATACTTAAGAAAAATGAACAAATGTATGCACTATTGGCTATTTGTCTGTCACTATGTCCACAGAGCAATATTATTGAGAGCATAAACATACAATTGAGGGATAAATACAATGAGCAGTAGACAAGGATGTTAAGGTATGATGATGTAGCATGCGCTGTGTACCCCGAGCTCTTCACATATGCCTGCCCAAAATTCATTACCTCATCAGCTTCTGTTTTCGAGGAATCCCTTATAAATTTACAACCAGGATGCTTACATACTGCAATTGGAAATGTTTCTTTATGAAGTAAAGCAGCAACAATCACTTTCTGGTCTACACAGTTTCTTGAAGTTATACTCTGCAGCAACAATCACTTTCTGGTCTACACAGTTTCTTGAAGTTATACTCTGCCATATCAATTGTTCAATCTTCTGCATATATGGAAGTGGATGAATCCTCTATGAGAACAATCTTGATGGCTTACAAACATAAGATGCATTCTATTGATAGTGATGGAATGATTATTCCTAATGTAGATATCGACTTCTACATCAGTGAGGGCATCATTCATGTGGTGGAGTATAAACCGACAAAGAGTTATGGTGATTACTTTTTGTATCAGGTCTTAAAGTTTGAGGAGAGAGCTGAGACCATCTTACACCTTATCAAGCACAGATTGCCTGGACTTCCTCAATTATCTCTTGATACTTGCAAGATCCAACACAGCAGTGATGTAGGACACTCTATTCTAGAGAGCTACTCAAGGGTCTTAGAAAGCTTGGCCTTCAATGTGTTGTTTCAAATTGATGATGTTCTTTATGCTGACTCTTATTCAAGACCCCATCCAATAATTGCACTAGAAGAAGATCACATACTAACATAGTGGTTGGACCAGTGATGAAACTGGACCCGATAGAAGAGGTGGAGAAGTTGAATGAGGCACCAAACTCAATGACTTTATCATACTTCATGGGTTGGAATTTTAATCCAAACTCCGAGGTGGAAAATAATCAATCAGCAATAGGTAGTCCCTTCACTTTTACCGATTTGGTGTCGGATAATCTTTCTCCTGGCCTACCATCTGACACTACCATGAACTTGAGAATGAGTTCTTTTCAACTTGGGGCGTGCAGGAGCCTCCAATACCACAATCAATTTATGTTCTCCGATAAGGCTATGATGCCAGAGGGGATCCAAATAATTTAGATTTGCATCTTTTGAGTAATCCGTTAATTAAGTTTTGTTTGTTTTTTCTTAATTATATTTAATTTGATCATAAATCTTAGAGAACAAGTCTTGTTAGTTAATTTATCCTAAATCTTAAGGAATAAGTTTTGTTAGTTATTATTATTTGTTTTCTGGTTTAGATTTTTTTGAGAGTTTTGAGAGCTATATAAACCTTCCTTAGATGATGTTTAGAACAAGTTATTTTGATATTGAATCAATTGGTTTCGTTTAAGTCACGTTACGACTACATCTCTTTTTCTTCGCGCTCTTGATTTCATAATTGGTTCAAGCCTAATTTAGGCTATTCCTTTTTTTTTGGTGTTACTTCTCTTTTGTTTTCTTGTTAATTCCTCTGCAACTTCGCGCCCTAGAATAATATATATATATTTTGATCGGATTCAAAAACTAAATAAGGAAAGAAGAATATCTTGATTCTTGACAGTGTCAGGGTTAAATAGCCTCGTTTACTCTCCAATCTTCATCTAATTTCAGGAGGAGGAACACTCCCGTGTCATGAGACACCACCAAAGCGTGTTCCTTGATTTGCATCACTTTCCAAGACTTTTAATCTCCATTGTCACTCCAGTTTCACGTCCTGTCAACTAAAAGAGTAAAAACAATAACAAGAAGATGCAAGTACATGAAATATGCTCATGAGATGACAAAGGAAATTCACAAAAAATGTCCATTCATGAAAAGAGAGGCTTATATGATTCTTGACTAATTATCCTTCATATAATTGGATTATTTTCCTATGCATTCATTTTACTGTAACTCTGTTGCTAAATATGTCATCTGATTTTTGCAGACATTCAAGGCCCTGGGAATCCTATACCTCTTTCTCCTCAATGGCTAATTTCGAAGGCAGCTGATAGTAAGGTTAGGTTTGTGGCTTTGTTATCTCTACAGAGTATTTGTACTTTCCAGTGTATGGTTAGCAATAATTTTTGCAAAAGGTGTTTTTGCTCTGAATCGATATTCTTATTGCATTTATTGTTCAGAAGGCATGTCATGCGCACATCTATGATAGACGGTCAACATCTAATGTTGAATCTCACTTGCAGGAATCAGACACTATTCATGACAACAAGACAGATGCTCTGAAGGCATCAGTAACTGTTGATGGTTTTTCTAGTGTTGGTAAGAAAAAGGATGTCTATAGGCCTATCATGCATGACTCAGAAGGTGGTCGTCAAGATCGGTGGCATGATGAAGAGAGGGAAACAAATTCTGCCATTCGCCGAGACCGTTGGAGGGAGGGAGACAAGGAACCTGGTGATATACGCAGGACAGAACATTGGCCTGAAAATTCCTCCAAGTATTCTGGGGAAGTACGGCGTGGTCCATCGGAAAGATGGGTTGATTCTGGGAACAAGGAAATTGACCTGCGACGTGACAGCAAATGGAGCACAAGATGGGGACCAAGTGGTAAGGAGTCAGATAACTGGCGTGAGAAGTGGTTGGATTCTAGCAAAGGCAGTAACACGACTCCTGACAAAGGCTCACCATATTTCAATAGTCATGGAAAGGACATGAATAATCATGGAAAGGAGACTGAAGGAGATGATCACTATTCTCGTTCATGGCGATCTAACTATGGTTTAGGTCGTGGAAGGGGAGACACATCTCATAACCAACTGCATACCCCTCTCAAACAGCCTCATGTGCAAGGCTATAGTCGAGGAAGACTAGAGAATGGGATATCATCCATGTTTGCTGGTCGAGGAAGATTTAACTCTAGTGTGAACAATAGGAACAGTGATACTTCTTGTGTTCATCTGGTTGGTTCTTTTCACGAAAAGTCTGATGATACCTCTGAACTTTCTGGTTTAAGATATACTAGGATAAAAATGCTTGATATATATATGAAAACTGATATAAAGAGTATTAGATCATCATTTAATGAATTTGTTGAAGTTCCTCCCCTAACTGAAGAGGAAACATTGGAGCCCATAGCATTTTCTGCTCCTACAGCTGATGAATCAGTAAGCAATTAGATGATCTCTTTCGTTGGAGTTGTTTATTTTTAGGTGCATCCCTTATGCTATTGATATTTGTAGGTTATTATCAAGGGAATTGACAAAGGAGATATTGTGAGTAGTGGTGCTCCTCAAGTATCCAAGGAATCTTCTATTGGGAGGTCTACTTCAGAAGCCATCCCATCTAGGCAAAGTAAATTAGGTGTCAATCTTTTCTTATTCAGTTCCTCTTCCTTATACCTTGCACACAGATTATGACATGCCAAATTCTGCAGATAGTTATAAAGATCAAATTGACAATTCTGAGGTGGAGAATTGCATCCTTTTGGAGATCCCACCATATGATAAACAACAATATCAAAATACTAGTTTGAGTAGATCTCGATCAAAAGGTATAATCTGTTTATTCAATATTAAAGCCAAAGAGTTTCTTTTTTATGTTTTTACTTGTTCTCCATAGTTTTTTATGAATATTTTTCTGTTTATGCAGCCTTATAAATTTCATTTTGACAAAAATTTCCTTGTTCATTAATTCTTGTTGTGTTCCTTCTCTCTATAGGATGGATATGTATTTTGGGAGTTAAATATTGATACTTGCTACTGTCTTTGCAGACTTAGATGTTATCACTCCTGATGCTGATGAGATGATTTCTATAGAAAGTATCAGGCTAGTGACTGCATCGCCTTGTGTTCCACAAAGATCTCAGTCAACTGGGGACTATAAACCTTGTTCTGTGCATGATAAGTATATGCAATCCTCTCATCTGCAGAAAGATATAGAGTCAAAGCATGACCCTGCCATTACCTCTGCATTCTACCGTAACACTGATGGAATTGCTTTACACTCAGATGCCAAAAACGAGGCCTATATGAAAAAACAACTATCTGAGGTGACAAAGGAAACCCATCCCTTCTTCTCCAAGGATGTGTTGGCTGCAAGGAAGATGCAACTCACTTCACCAGAAAATCTTTTACTATATTACAAAGATCCTCAAGGTCAAATTCAAGGTCCCTTTTCTGGAGGTGATGTTATTGGATGGTTTGAAGCAGGATATTTTGGTATCGATCTGCAAGTCTGCCTTGCAGGTTCTCCTGCTGATACACCTTTTTCTTCCCTTGGAGATGTTATGCCACATTTAAGAGCAAAGGCTGGACCACCGCCTGGATTTGCAGTGGTCAACCATGTTTCTGCAATGGGCGAGACACTTAAGGGTAAATTTACTGGTCCCAGTAGCATTCTTAATGGTCTTGGTGAATATGATGTGCTTACAAATGGAAAAAAGGACTCAAATATTGCTGCAACTGAAGCACAAAATCTGTTTTTGGAGTCTTTGATGTCTGGTAATATTAGCAGTTCAACTTCAGAAGCCTTGTCTTTCAGTAGAGGTTAGTTTGTGTGAAAACATATTAACACATAACTATTGTTTAATCTTTGTGATCTTTTTCCTTTTTATACACTGTATAATCATTACCTTTCCTATTGTCTTGGCATGCCTTCATATAATTATGTTTGTTTTTAATTCAGGTATGCAAGAATCCAGTGGGACTGCTAGTCGCTTGCCTTCTGTGATAGGAGAAAGTGGGAATGATACTAATTACCTCTCGGCACAAACCAGGTTGTTGGAGAGACAGGAGAGACAAAGGTCATTAGTGAACCCTGTCTCATATTTGTCAGTTGGTGACCCATCATCAGTTCCTAGCTCCAAAACAGATTTGATTTCAGAATCTTTACCACAGTCTAAGCTGTTTCCGTCAGTTGTGGACTCTTCTGATCAAACTCCTAAGCCCCAGCAATTTGACTTGCTGTCCCTTTTGCATGCTGGTGCTGATAAGTCGCTTTCGCTAACTAGTGGCCATAGTGCACCTTCTTTTTCAAACTTTTCAGATGTTGCAACTGTAAATAATCTCCTTCATGCTGGTGCTGAGCTTCCGGCTGAGGTATTGAGTATGCATTATAATCAACATTTGCCATCTCAGATTAGATTTGGAGGCCAGCAGCAGGGTTTCCAGCCAGCTAACCAACCCTCATTACCTAATTTAATATCTCAACACAGTGATTCTTCTTTTGTTCCACCTGGTAAATTTCCTCCATCTGAGATTCACCAGGATCCGCGATTGCAGAGTTTGGCGCAACAACACTATCTGCTATCTCAACTTCATTTGCCATCTCAGGTTCCTTCTGCTCAATTACCATTGTTGGAAAAGTTATTACTGCTTCAGCAACAGCAAGAGCAGCAGCAGCTCTTAATACAGCAGCAGCAGCAACAACATCAGCAATATCAGCAAATGCTTTCAAAAGTTGTTTCCAGTCATCAGTCTCAGCAACAGTTCATTGATTCTTCTTATAGACAAACATCTGGCAATATTGCTATGGATCATGTTATGCTTAACAGAGGTAATGAACAATTTCAGATTGGTCAGCAGTTGCCAGTTGCTTATGTAGGCAGTGGACGAGCATCATATTATTATGATACTAACTTACAAAATTCTCTGGATGGAAGTTCATTGAATTCTGGACCTCCATCTATGCCTATTCCACTTCAGATCCTTGACCAAACAATTACTTCAAAGGAATTAGATACTCAATTTGTGATGGATAATGTTGCTAATCTTCCAAACACCAAAACAAAACAAGAGATGATAGACGGTTCAAATTTCTCTGAGGCTCGACAGGGTTATGAGGAATTGGGTTTTGAATCCCAAAATATTACTCAAAGCTTGAGTGGTGTTGAGAAAGAGCAAGAGGTAGCATTAGTTTCTCAGGCTCAAGAATTGGCACCCCTACGCCTAGAAGAGCGTCAACTGTCTGTAGATTTTCTACCTCCTATGACAGATCTTGGACCTGATATCGATATTTCTTTGTTAGAGCTTAATGATCAAAACAACGATCAGTCGGCCCCTAATATAACTGCAGAAATACAAGAAAGGAAAAAAAGTTCTGAAAAAAAATCTAAGAAGCAAAAGAAATTCAAGACAAAAATAAATTTAGATGCTGGGAAAGAATTGTCCAATTTAGTTTCTAGCCAGACATCACATGTGAATGCTGAAGTTGTTGGTGCAAATGCTAATGAAGCTAAATTTGAATTACTGAATGATGTTTCTATTCCAGTTACTACTGAAATGTCTGAATCACAAAGTTCTCCAGTGCCATCCCATGCAAATCCTGTACCTAGTGAACCAAAAGATGAAGAAGTCAATGCCAGTGCAGTTGCTACACTGGCATACAATCCGAGGGTATCATCAACTCAGTGGGCATGGAAATCTGCTCCAGGGTTCAAACCTAAATCTCTGTTGGAGATACAACAGGAGGAACAGCTGAAGGCACAAAGAGGAATGGGTTCTGAAGCTGTTGCTGTGACACCTGCCGTAGTTGTTTCATCTCCAGCCTCTTGGTCATCAATCACTAATTTGGAAAATAAGCTATTCAGGGATACTGTTCTTGAATCAAATACGCTCTTTATCAACTCTGAAGATCCTCTTAAATCAAAGAGCAGGAAAAGCAATTTGCATGATTTATTGGCCGAAGAAGTTTTGGCTAAGTCAAATAATGATATCGAGTCTTCAGCTAGCAATGCTCAGAATTCATTTCTATCACTACCATCGCAAGGACAAGCACATGTTGACGCTTCAGCACATGTTGATGCTTCTGCTATTGACGTCAATGATTTTGTTGAGGCAAAAGACACTAGAAAAGCTCGCAAAAAGGCATCAAAGTCAAAAGCTGTTGGAGCCAAGATACAACAACCAGTTAGTTCTGCTGAATCGTCTGCATCTCCATCAACTGTTAAAAAGGATAAAATTACACACCAAGTACAAGGAAAAGAAACTTTATTGGCTCCCCCTGCTGGTCCATCATTAGGAGATTTTGTTCTTTGGAAGGAGGATCAATCAAGTTCTCTTCCTCCACTAGCATGGTCTATGGACTCTATGAAGCAGCAGAGACCGATGTCACTAAGAGACATTCAAATGGAACAACAGAAGAGGTCTGGAACCATGCAGCAACAGCAGGCTCCAATACAAACTGCTAAAGTTCAGCCAAACCCTGCAAGTCGGGGAAGTGGGACTTGGCAGGTTAGTGGGTCATCGCCATCTAACACTGCATCATCTGTTCAGTTTGTTTCACAAGTTTCAAATCAGACAAAATCTAGAGCCGAAGATGATCTATTTTGGGGGTTGCCTGAGCAATCGAAACCGGAACTCAAAAAGTATGTTCGTGGTCACTTCATCTATCTCATAATCTGTTCTAATTTCCATGATTTTTTTAGGACACTTATCAGTTCTTCAGTTTATATGATTGTAGATGATGTAATAAACTCTGTAGTTTTACAAATCAAATCAAATAGTCTTGAAGTGAGGGTAGACTGAGAGTTGACCACTAAGTACTTTATTTTCATAAATTCAGTTAATTAGAGTTGGTAAGCAATGAAGCTTTAATGCAATTAGGAGATCTGGACTTAGCCACGTGTAGATTTCCATGGAGGGATAAGATTGGTATCTGTAGCTGAAATTAAATAGTCAGAACTAGTACAGCTTCTCGCTGTTGTGATGGGCTTAACAATTTGCTGTAGTCACTTTGAATCCTTGATACAACATCTGCTTGTCCCTTTTTTTTTCCGGAATGCCAGCATTTCTTTATATTATTTCTAGACTATAATGTTTATTCAGCCATTGGATAAGTGACATTGAAAATGGTTCTTGGTTGCTACTATTTGTGGATTCCTCATAATTCTCAATTTCAAAATAATATGGTTGAGTTATATCTAGCAGGTCAGACTTCCCTTCAACCGTGAGCTCTGTCAGCAAGGCAGCAAAAGGCTCCACCTTAAAAGGAGTTTCTGGAGCAGGAACAGGGCAGAAGCTTGTTGGAAGTAGAGGCATGGAGTATTCTCTTTCCTCATCCGTGCCCAGTTTGCCAACTCCGAAGGGTAAGGGAATTTCTGCTACAAAGACCTCAGGTAATGAATCTATTTATCAATGCAACCAATGACTTGCTTCTCAGAGTTTCTGATTCTGTTACCATTTTTTTTTTCCATTTGCAGAGGCGAAGGAATTCCAAGATTGGTGTGTGAATGAGTGGATCCGGCTCACAGGGACTAATGGTAGTTTTACGACTTCCAAGGGATTCTCTTAGTTTCTTTGCGTGGTCAAGTAATCAGTACTCTATTGTTTTTTTTTACTTGTGTATCAGACACCAGTTTTCTGGAATTTTGCATAAAGCAATCAATGTCGGAGGCCAAGATGCTACTGCAAGAAAACCTTGGTTCTCTGGACCGCAATCATGATTTCATCGACAAGTTCCTCAACTATAAAGAGTTCTTGCCTTCAGATGTCCTCGAAGCTGCGTTCCAGCTGCAGAAGTCCCACCCTATATCTGTGGAGAATGCGGGTCACCGGAATCCCAATGCTGCAACTGTTCCTGATGCTGATGAAGGCTTGGACGAGGCAGTCGAAGGGCTACCCAAAGGACGAGGGAAGAAGAAGGGGAAGAAGGGGCATAAAGTGAGTTCTGCTCTCTTGGGTTTCAACGTGGCCAGCAACCGGATAATGATGGGTGAGATCCAGAGCCTCGAGGATTAGGATAAACACTGCGGATTAGGTAGACAGGATTTAGATTTCCTGAGTGTACATACCTATTTAGCTAACATTTTGTAAATTTCCCTCACTTGATTTGTGCTCCATGTACTTGAAAAGTAGCTCGAAGTTGCATGGATTTTTGCAAGGAAGCTGCTAAAGCAAGCCATGGCTTCTCTACAAAGCTTGTTCTGGTCCCCATGCAAAGGACCATTAGTCGCTTATGCTCTCTGTTTCCTGATGAACGGATTAGAAAAAACAATGGATCATACAAGAATTAAGACATTTTTCTGTTTACTTGACATGAAATTAAAGAAGACAATTTAAAATCTGTCAATGTATCCAAGTGTCTGGCACAAGTGTTTCTAAATTTCTGCATGTGATAAATAGGAATGTCAAATATGCACTCTGTCAGCATCAATGATACAAACAGACAAAATGAAGAGTCCAAGTACCAACAAAACAAACTCACAAAGTCATTGAAATGTTTAATAAAATTCGTTAGAAATTTTGTTTCCATTCAAAATTCAAGGGATGAAAAGAAGATTGGAAGAAAGCAAGAATCTCCAAGATTTTACCAATTCATCGTGCCTTGGCTTTATATTTGTTTGTAGCCATCTCTTTAAATACACAAGCACCTAATATAAGCAAATCAAGTAAAGTTTAAGGGAGACATGGGTCAATTGACCTTGAAGGCCATCTAATCAAGTTCGATAACATGACCATATTTCACTAGTACACCGACAGAGTCAAGTGCAGAGTATTCCTCACCATGCTCTCCGGATCGATGTAGAGATGGTTCAAACGCTTGCTGATCGGATCCATCTTCAACTTTAAAGACTTTCGAATGACTTTCTTATAGCATTTTGCTAGCAGCCGTCGCTACCAGAAGACGAATGTGAACCTATTCGCGGTCAAACAAGGGCCCAAGGAAGCCTTGTGGGCATACATTAAGATTCAACCAAGTGGCCATGGACGTTCCATCGGCCACCCCAAAGATCTTGGTAAGTTCCTTTTCCTAAGGACTTACAGATGACGACTTCTTTCACTCACTCATTCGGAAGCTTCTGAGAGACTTCGACCATCTGTAGGGGCGAGCCACTAAGTACATCAACGTCAAGGAGGCTTAATTAGCTCGGAAGAAGGAAGTGATTCTCAAGTCGGCGGTCGTCCTAGAGTGTTGGCCCAAGTAGCGACCAGCTAGAGGGGGGAGAATAGCCCTGCAAAAAAAAAAACCTTCCTCGAATTTTTATAATGTAACATCTAACACTTGCATAAACAAAATTAAGAAATTAAATAAAGAAAAAGAGGCACAATCGATTTACTTGGTTACAACCAGGAAGGTTGTTAATCCAAGGAAGTTAAAAGCGTACTAAAACTCTCCTTCACGAGGAGAAGCCTCTTTACAGCAATTTGGACACTCAATTATAGAACAAAACTCAAGAAGATTCAATTACAAGTGTTATGTTATATTTCATAGGTCCAGGGGACATTTTATAGCCTCTTAAAAATCTTATCCTGGGTTGGAAGACACCTTCCATAGGGCTGGAAGGCGCCTCCAGCAAGACGCTAGTGGATAAAAGTTTATCCACTACCAACGACAAAATCTGTCTAGTTGAAGGCGCCTTCCATAGGGCTGGAATGCGCCTTCCATAGAAGACGCGGAGGCGCCTTTAACTTCCTTTGAAGGCGCCTTCAGCAGCGCTTACAGTCATGTTATGTTCTTTTGCCGCTTCGATCGCCTGGGTGATTTCGGCCAACCGGAATAAGGCTCACCCGAATCCTTTTTTTCGGCATTCTCCTCAAGCAGGCTTCTGCTCTGGCTTCTCATCCTTCGGACCACCGCGCGCATCCTTCTCGTCCGCCGGTGTACTCTTTTGCAGCACCTCGTCCCTCAAACTCACCGACCTTGTCGGCTCTCTCTCGTGCCGTCCTTCTTGCTAGCCGCGTCTTCCGCTCGACTTCCTTTGCTCCTAAGCTCCAGCACACTTAGACACATGGTTAAACACCAACAGGACCTAACCTGACTTGGTTGATCTCATCAAAACTACCACAGGGTACCAACAATTTTTCCCTTTTTGATGTGATCAAACCCAATGTAAGTTAGGGTAATTTAAAAAAAATTCTAATTTTTGGAAGTAAAAAAAAATGCAAGTAAGAAAATTTTTCTAAGTAAAATTTGCTAGAAAAATTTTACAAACAAAATTTTACTAAAATAATTTTTCAAGTAAATTTTTTTAACCTTTTTGTAAGAAAAAAAACACTTTAAATATTTGTAAAAAAAAAACTTCTCTTAGAATTTATTAAGAAATTTATGTTTTTTTTACTTATCATTTATCTTTAAAGATTATTTCTCTTATAAATTATATCTCACAGTTTGAACAGTTAGAAAATGTTACAAGTTATTTTTTTTAAAAGTTTACATTTTCATTTTTTTTTTTTTTTGTTGTTTTACCCTTAGACTTTCAATCTAGATTTTCTAAATGCATTTTAAGTACCCCATTTTTTAATGTGATCCAAAGGGGAGTAGGAAAAGATTAAGTCTAGTGGAGAGTAGTACATCAAATTTTAATTTTTGTACTTGTAATTTTTTTTGTAAGTACCCTTTAGACTTATTCTTCCCTATTCCCCTTCTTGATCGCATTAAAAATGAGAAGTAAAAATAATAAAACCAGTGAATTTTTTTTTACGTGTTTTAAAAAGATAAGAATTAATTAAAAAAAATTTAATTAATTTTTAACAAAAAATTAAGGCTTTTTTATAACTTTTAGCTTGCTCCAAAGTTCCCCCTGAAGTACTGCTTTCTTTCGATGTCGCTCCCCCTTCATCGAAGCTTTCGATGCTCATTTCGGATGAGCTTGCTTTGTCTCCTTCTTCTTGGTGACTTGCCACTAACGCAAGTCTGACAATGACTTCAATTTCCGATTCGGACGACGTTTTGTCCCACGTCGCCTTTATATTCTTGTACTTGTTCACTTGGCTCAGCTTCTTGTTCTTGCTCTTGTCATTGTCTTTCAATTTAGGATATTTATCTTTCACATGCCCTTCTTCATTGCAGTGGTAGCATCTTATCCTTCTTTTTCTACCATGCACTTGATTAAATCTTTTAGTTTTAATTAACTTTTTAAATTTATGTACCATCAGTGTTGTTTCATTATCATTGAGAGAAGATTTTGAATCTTGTTTGTCCGCCTTTGCCTTTAAGGCAATGTTATGCTCCTTCTTCGAAGCTGCACATCTCGTTTCATAGACTTCAAAAGTTGAAAATAATTCTTCTAAAGTAGTTGAATCTAGATCCTTAGATATATAATAAACATCTACTAATGATGCCCATTCAGTATTTCTAGAGAATGTGTTAAGCGCGTATTTTAGTAAATCTCGATTGCTTACCTTTTCTCCGAGATTCGTGAGTCTGGTGATGAGCTCCTTGATCCTTGAGTGAAGGTGTGTAACGATTTCACCTCCTTCTAGTTTGATGTTGCTGATTTGATTTCTGAGTAAATCTCATCTCACGAGTTTTGCCTCCGAGTTTACTTCGTGTAGTTCCAAGAATTTCTCCCAAAGCTCCTTGGCAGACTTGTAAGCTCCAATTCGGTTGACTTCTTGTGGCAGTAAGGTGTTTAGCAGATAGAACTCTGTTTTGCCGTTTGCCACGAAGTCGGCTTGCTCCTTTTTACACCATTGGTATTTTTATTTGCCTTCGGGTGTTACAAAACCAAATTCCATTATTAAGAGTAAATCAAAATTTATCTTAAAGAATACCTCCATCATTTTCTTCCAGTTCATGAATTCTCCCTTGAACTTTAGTGGGAAGATGCTCGATCCGGCCATCTCGAGTGCTTCGTTCGGCGATTAGTCCTCCTGAAGCTGTTGGGCTCTGATACCACTTGTTGGTCCCTTGACGACCGACTAGAGGGAGGGTGAATAGCCTGCATAATAAAATGAAAAGACCTTCCTCAACTTATAGCTTTATCAAAATAAACACTTGCAAAAAGAAATTAAAAGATAGAAAGAAAGAGGCTCAGAAAGAGTTACTTGGTTACAATCGGTGAAGTTGTTAATCCAAGGAAGATGAAAAACTCAATAAAAGTCTCCTTTGGGCGGAGAAGTCTCTTACAACAATTAAATCTCACAACAAGAAAGCTAAACTCAAACGGAATTGATTACAAGTGTTGTATAGCTTCGAGGACCAGAGTTGTTGATCCGATAGTAAGAGGGGGGCCCGTACAGAGAGGGGTCGATGATACGTGGAGGTCGGTCAAGACGGTCAACCTAAAGGTCTGGCCGAACGGAAGGCTACCTGGTCGATTGGGATCGGTCGCGGTAGCACACCAATTGGGGCGTAGACAGCTCGGCCACAGGTTGGGTTTCTGACTCTCATGAGTCCGCATACGATGGTTGATACGCCGAGCGGCCGGTCCGCCCGGCGTAGCTGCGGATCAACGAATGTCAAATTCTCGTCCGAGTATATGACCGAGCGACCCTCCCGCTCAGCCCGATAACAGACAAAAGGCGCAGGAGAGGACAAAGGGGACAGTTGGGGATATCCTTCTCGAGACATGTGTCGCCGACGGACAGCATGGTCGGCGGCCGGACCGGACAGAGAATAGTACAGTGGAAGTTTCCACTGGCACGTCAGAGATATGCTCGGACGGTTGCGGTATGACATCATACACGCTTTTCTGACACATCCATTTTGAGGTATGCTTTGGGAAGCATGCACGCCTCGAGAAGCGTGCACGTGCCTCCCAGGGGTCCTATATAAGGACCCCCAGACTTCGATGGAGGTATGCATTCTTATCTACTGTAGCTCTTTGCCTCATTACTCTACTTCTACTTCTTCTCACCTGACTTGAGCGTCGAAGAGTCGTCGCCGGGATCCCCCTCCCGGCTCGGTTTTGTTGCAAGTTCACCGGAGCTCCACGTCATCTCTGATTCTACGCGAAGTAGTAGAGAGCACCACGTCCCCAGCGTCGGTCGGCTCGACTCTCAGACAG
>JBBMJZ010041707.1:0-44008 GCA_037833815.1 Zingiber zerumbet
CATTAGTGCAAGTCCGACATAGGCTACGACTTCCGAATCTGATGACGACGTTTCGTTCCACGTCGCCTTTAGATTTTTGTTCTTCTTTTAAGTTGGTCTTTTGTCCTTGTCCTTATCCTTATTCTTCAGTTTTAGGTAGTTGTCTTTGACGTGCCCTTCTTCATTGCAATGATAACACCTCACTTTCCTTTTTCTTCTTTTAGATTGCACTTGATTGAATTTATTAATTTTAACAAACTTTTTGAAATTTTTTACCATAAACGCCATTTCATCATCATCGAGAGATGTTTTGGAATCTGGTTCATCCAGTTTTGACTTCAAGACAATATGCTGCTTTGACTCCTTTAAATTTACGCATCTAGATTCATGAATTTCAAAAGTAGAAAATAGTTCTTCTAAATTACTTACCTCTAAATCTCTAGAGATGTCATATGCATCTACTAGAGTTGACCATTCAGGAGTTTTAGAAAAAGCATTAAGTGAATATCGATTGGTTGCCTTTTCTCCGAGATTCGTGAGTTTGGTGACTAGCTCCTTTAGCTTAGCGTGCAGTTGAGGAACTGTTTCACCTTCCCTTAGTCGCAGATTCATCAGTTGGTTCTGAAGTAGATCTCTCCTTGCGAGCTTAGCTTCGGATGATCCTTCGTGAAGCTCTAGGAATTTTTCCCAGAGGTCTTTTGGAGACTCGTAGTCTCCGATTCGGTTTACCTCTTATGGTGGTAGCACGCTTAGCTGATGAAATTCTGCTTTTCCATTTTCCACAAATTCGGTTTGTTCCTTCTTCGTCTGGTGTTCTTCTTTCTTCAACTCATCGTTGTTGTCGGTATGTACTGCAAAAATATTTTTTAAAATTAAAAATATATCAAAATCGGTTTTAAAATATACTTCCGTTTTTTTCTTCCAATGTACGAAGTCTCCTTCGAACTGCAGTCGATGGATGCTTGTTTCGGCGATCGTCTTTGTTTCAGTTGCCAGTTAGTCATTCTGAGGTGACCTGACTCTGATAGCACTTGTTGGTCCCTTACGGCCGACAAGAGGGGTGAATTGCCTTCCATAATAAAAACAATACCCTTCTTAACTCGAACAGGCTTTAACATAATTACACACTTAATTAAGCAAAATAATAGAATCAAGATAAGTAAGAGACAAGTTTTTACTTGGTTGGAAATCAGAGAATTGTTATTCCAAGGAAAGTAGGCTCAGTAAGAAAATTTCCTTCTTGAACAAAATGTCTGAGCCAGAGAAGCCTCGCACATAAAAATGAAGCTCGAAAGTGAAGAACTGAATAGAACTTGAAGTATAGAATGTGTTATTCGAAAAAAAGAAGACTAGAGCTCTATTTATAGCCCACTAGTCGAAAATGAATGTTTGCTAACGTGGCACGGTTCGGGCGCCGGACCCTCTCTGGGCACCCCCTAGCGTGGCAAATCTTATCGTAAACCGCTATACAACGGGCAAAAGATAATATTTTATCTGGTCTGAGTGTTTGGAACAGCTCCGGGTGCCCATACCGCCTTCGAACAAGGGTGCCTCCACTAGGTGCCCCTACCCAGCCCAAAGTGGTCCGAGTGCCCAAAGTTATTCAGGGCATCTAGACTTCGAGTGCTGGGAGCTATCGGGGCACCTAGACTCTAGTCAACTCAATGTTGACTTTTTATCTGGGAAGTTCGTTCCGACTTTGCTCGCTTGGGTGATCTCGGTCATCTGGAATAGAGCTTACCCAAACCCATTTTTTGGCCTTCTCGAACAAGTTTCCGCTCCAGCTTCTTGTCCCTCAAAAATGTTCTGCACTTTCTTCTCATCCACTAGTGTACTCTTCTACAGCGCCTCATTCTTTGGATGCACCGAGCTCGTTGACTCTCTCTCGTGCCATCCTTCTTGCTAGCTATGTCTTTCGCTCGTATTCCTGTGCTTCTAAGTTCTTGCACATTTAAAAACAATGCATCAAAAGACATATGACCTAACTTGAATTGGTTGATCACTTCAAAACTATCATGGGGTACTTACAGTCTTTTCCATTTACCTCGCATAGTAGTGGGAGAAGTTTGGGTGATCAGATCAATAGAAGACGCTTCTTAAAATTCATAGAGGCACACAATCTGGAAGATGAAATAATAGCACACGGAAGACACACTACCATATTTAGGAAAAAGATATTCCTATCTGAACCCCAAATTGCCTATGTACTATAGGATTGTTGCGGCCGGCTAGAAGGGGGGGTTGAATAGCCCTGAAAACAAAAATAAACGCCCTTCTCGATCTTTCAACAGAACACTTGTAAAATAATTAAAGAAATAATTAAAAGCAGAAAGTAAACGAGGCACCAAATTTTTAACTTGGTAACAACCAGGGAGGTTGTTAATCCAAGGAAGAGGATCACACTAGAATTTCTCCTTCAGGCGGAGAAGCCTCTTTTACAGTAGTGTAGGCACAAAAAGAAAGAAGATAATCTAAACAGTGGAAGCGCACAAGTATTGTTACAAATTTTAAACTGATGAATAGCTTCTGTACCAAGGTTATATTTATAGCCTTGGTCGGGGCGTCTGGAAGGGTTCTGGGCGCCCTGGGGGGATAAATTTTATCCCCCAACGATCAACTGAGTGAAAGACTCGATCTGGTCAAAGTTGGAACTCCGGGCGCCCGGAATTGATCCAGGCACCCGGACCCAAAGTCAACTCTGGTTGACTTCTGGTCTGGACTCTCTGCTCCGATTCAGCTCGCCTTTGGTCTAGGTCTTCCGCTCTGGATCCGCTCGCTTGGGTGATCTCGGCAATCCAGAAAAGGGCTCACCAGAACCTAACTTCCGGTCTTCTCGAGCAGGCTTCCCTCCGGCTTCTCGCCCCTCGGAATTGCCGCGTGCTTCCTTCTCGTCCACCAGCGTACTCATCCACAGTCTTCATCCCTCGGTCGCCGACCTTCTTGCTAGCTGCGTCTCTTGCTCCTCAAGTAATCTTCTGCTCTGCCTTTCGTCCCTCGGAACCACCGCACGCTTCCTTCTCGTCCGCCGGTGTACTCTTCCACAGCGCCTCGTCCCTCGGACGCACCACGTGTCGTCCTTCTCGCTAGCTGCGTCTTCCGCTCGAGTACTTGTGCTCCTAAGCTTCTGCACACTTAGACACAAGGTTAGAAATACACAGGACCTAACTTAACTTGTTGATCACACCAAAATTACCTTGGGGTTCCAACAGTATGTGGATCCTGCTGTAGGCTGATCGGAGGTCGCTTGGCCGGGGCATCACTAGCTCGGCAATACTGAATGAAGTTATCGACCTATTCTTCACTCGACCTTACTGTTATCAGAGAGGTGTATTGTGTCCAATCAGACCTGAGGTCTGATCTGCCAGGGTGATGGACAGAGTAACTTAGTATTTGACTCTTAACCTTAGCTACAAGTGTTGAGGACGACCGCTAGGTCTAATCGACCCTTCACGTCCAACCTGCTCTCAGGGTCCGCTCAGCCAACCTTTCTTGGTCCTGGTCCATAATCTAAGTCTCACAGTCCACTTGATCCTGCGACTTTGACTTCTACATTAGCTGCTTTGACCCTTTTTTTTTTTGGGGGGGGGGGGGCATCTTTCTTGTTTTATCCATTCCAATCCGTACTCTAATTATAGTTGCATTAGTTCATCAGTGGTTTATTTTCTAAATAGATGTTAAAAATATATTTTTAATGGAAATCTTCAAGAAGAAGTCTGCATAGTGTCTCCACCGGGTGTCACTCACAACCCTGGTGAAGTTTACAGACTAAAGGATGCTCTTTATGACCTTAAACAATCTCCTCGAGCTTGGTTTGACAAATTCTCCATTGTGATTGGATCTCTTGGCTTTCTTCCTAGCCAGCATGACTCTACTCTTTTTGTTCGTTGTACTTTATCAGGTCTCACATTACTCTCTCTTTATGTTTATGACATGATTATTATAGGGAATGATTTAAGTGGAATAGAAGAGTTGAAATTGCATTTGTCTCGTGAGTTTGATAGGAAAGATTTGGGTCCTCTCATTAATTTTTGGGACTTAAAGTAGCTTATTCTCCTCGTGACTATCTTCTCTCACAATCCAAATATATTTGCGACATTCTAGAGCAGGTTCATCTATCCGACACTCATACTATTGATACTCCGCTTGAGGTTAATACTTTGTACTCTTCTACTGATTGTATTCCCTTGTCAAATCCATCTTTATATCGCACTCTAGTTGGCAGTCTAGTATATCTCACCATCACTAGACCTAGCATTGCTTATGTTGTACATATTGTCAGTGAGTTTGTTGCTTCTCCCACTTCAGTACATTGGGGAGCTGTGCTTCACATCCTTTGATATCTTCGAGGTACTTAATTTTATAGTCTTTTTTTATCCTTCTACTTCTACCTTAGAGTTGCATGTCTATTCAGATGCAGATTATGGTGGTAATTCTATAGATCGTAAATTTATCACAGGATATTATATTTTCTTGGGAGATTTTCTTATCTCTTTGAATAGTAAAAAGAAAGATCTTGTTTCTCGTTATTCTACCGAAGCAGAATATCTTACTATGACCTCTACTACTGTTGAAATTGTTTGGTTACATTGGCTACTTACTGATATGAGTGTTTTGCTCTTGAACCCTACCCTATGCATTGTGACAACTCCAGTATTATTCAAATTACTCGTAATTATATCTTTCATAAGCGCACCAAGCATATCGAGATTGATTGTTATTTTACTCGTCATCACTATCAGAATAACACAATCATTTTTTCATTTGTCTCATCTTCTATGTAAATTGCATATTTGCTTACCAAGACGCATTCCACTGTACGATTTCAATTTTTGGTTAACAAACTCTCAATACTTTCTATTAGTACATCATAAGTCTAAGGGGATGTTAGTATATGATAAATTATTATTATATAAGGGTAGATTAATTTTTTTATTATTTATTTATATTTTTCCTATGTAAATCTAAATTTTTTTGATAATATAATTAACTAGTCTCCTTTTATAATTATCTCTTTCTCTTACGCTTTGTATTACCTTTTATCCTCTATTTGCATTCCTTACCTTGTTGACAACTCCAACAGCATTCCTTCTCTCCCACCATTTTTTCCACCTAATTCGTAGTTCATGATATATTTATTAGATAATAATAAAAACTTAATTCGTAATTCATGATATATTTATTAGATAATAATAAAAAAATTAAAAGGACTTATATATATATAAAAAATATAATCAAAATAAAATTTGCAGTAAATCCAACTTAAATCGTCGAGATCGAAATCGAGATCACTTCGCGATTGGACCATGGCGGAGCCCGAAAAGGCATCGCTAATGCAACCCGAACATGCTTGGACGCCATTTTAAGGTAGTGAAGTTTCCTGGGAGCCCATCGATGGGTTCGAAGGTCAACCTCCCAAGGGCAAAACTGGTAATTGAAAACCATGATGAACCGGATTCCGTCTCCTTTGCAACCGAATCAGTTCATCGGCGTCGCCGTCACTAATCGGGCCACCGACCATCGTTTTCCTCTCTCGTGCCTTTCACTGCAGCGAGGGGAACCCTTCCAACAGCCGGCGTACGGCGGCGGAAATGGAGGCGGAAGAATCTTGCTTTGTTGTTTTCTTAAATACCCCTATATTATCACCGTTTGTTATGCAATCAACGGCCATGATCAAGATAACAACGATCTCTTAATAATAAGAGAAACCCTTCTCCCTCTCTCTCTCTCTTTGTTTTAATAATTTTTTTCAGCGAGTCATCAGATTCCAGTTCCTCTCCGTGGCGAGCAGCGTCCTTACTTCCCAAATTCTGAAATTTGACAATATTTCCTTTCTCTTGCTGCTTTTGCTCTCCGCTTCCTGATCCCATGGATTCGGATTCGAAGGCGGAGGCGATTAAGGTGTCCTTCGTAGTCTATTTTACTTCAATTGCTGTGATTTCCTTTTTTTTTCGTTATTTGGTATAGCTGATTCGGATAGATAAGCGGATTTTAAGAGGAGTTATTTTCATGGTTGCAGCGTGCAAAGGTGCTGATGGTAGGCGCTGGTGGCATTGGTTGCGAATTGCTGAAAACCCTCGTGCTTTCTGGATTTCAAGAAGTTCACATCGTAAGCAACCAGCCTTGAGATTAGTTTTTTTTTTTTTTTTTACTTCGAATCCCACTTGGAGATTGTTGCATGTGATGCATTATTGAGGTTGCGAACTATTAGGGTTTAGCAAAAGTTAATATTGTCTACAAATCTTTTTGTATTTCAGGCTAGTGGTGTTAAATTAGGTAATACTCGTATCATCAGTTTGTTTTACTTTATGATGATGCTTTTTTTCTGGAGGGTAAAATTTTGGATGCTAAACATTGATCTTCTACAACGGGATTTTTTGACAAAATTTGCATATAATGAAAAGGTTGTTGATGTGCTTGCTGATTGTTAGACGCATGTTCTGAACAAGTAGAGGTGAAGAACAATGTTTTATACTGAAGTAATTACTACCATGTGCAAATTGTTTTCTTTTCTTATCCAATTTGTTGAACTTGCTATGTTCTTGGGAATTTTATTATTGATTTGACCGAGTCATTTAATTCCCATGAGGTTTCACACAATATGATTAGGTAACAAGTGAAAAGGAACAACATTCTAAATATTCGGGATTATTTGAATTCAGCACAGTTTCAATATGATAAGGTGTCTTCCTTGACGGGTCGCCAAATGTGGCTTTGTTTCTTCGGAAGTGGAGGGAGCTACTGTTTCTTTGGAGGGTTCATGTCCAAGGCAAGGTGCTTTCAAGGTTCTCCACAAGTTGCCAGCAGACATCTTGCCTCTTTCTATTATGGCTTCCATTAGAACTTTCTGGAGATGGTGCTCAGTAGGGTCTTTCTGTAGCTATGTTTTTGAAACTCCTTGTTCTGTTGTATGTATTGCTTGAGACCCCTTCTTCAATGAAATAGAATGATATAATCATTTGAAATCTTTTTTGAAAGAAAAATATCAGAGGCTTGGGGTTTATTGTTGGAGATAATTCAATAAAAAATTAATATGGATATGGTCTGTTTGCTTCTACGTGAGACCCAATGGAGGCTCACAACCTTAAAATGAGTAGCCAACTGAGGCCTATGATGCCATTTGCTAACTTTTCTTTATTGCCTTAGTCAAGTTTATGTTTCTGGTTAAACCTCATAAAACACGATCCTATCTTCGATCATGGATTTACTCTGTGTCAATTGACTTGGACACTTCAATATGATCTTTTTCTCTTTTGTGAAATTAGATTAGCCACTATATTCCTTGTATTAATCTTGTAATCTCATTCCAAATACCTATTTTCAACTTTTTCACTAGGTAGCTATCTTACAAAATGTATTATAGTATTTGCGATATTGTTTAGGACTTTTAAGTATCTAATCAATTTTTCATTTCTTTGGAGTTGTAATCTTGTAATATTTCTTCCTGCTATATATTCTAATATTAGCTATTATTGTGCATCTTATTTTTGTTTGGTTTACGCAGATTGACATGGACACTATAGAAGTCAGTAACTTGAATAGACAATTTTTATTTCGACAAAGTCATGTAGGTCAGTCGAAGGCCAAAGTATGTGAACTGTTCTTTAGAATCTAATACTGATGCTTTTAGTGTTCCTTCATTACCTGTGATTTTGAATCCTTCATGAATATTTTTGATTATATCAGGTTGCTCGAGATGCGGTCTTGAAATTTGTACCTCAAATAAAGATAACACCTTACCATGCAAATGTTAAGGATCCTGACTTCAATGTAGAATTTTTTAAGCAATTTAATGTTGTATTGAATGGTTTGGATAACCTGGATGCTAGACGACATGTTAACCGTCTTTGCCTTGCTGCTGAAGTCCCATTGGTTGAAAGTGGAACGACAGGCTTTTTGGGACAGGTAGACTTAATGTCTGTTGGCAATTGTTCATTTAGAGTTTTGGTGTATAATTATAGAATTTACTTTTCCTAGTATATTCTCTATTTGAAGATTATTATAAACTATTTGCAGGGCCAATGTCTCATGCTTGCTTTACTTGGTTGTTGGTTTAGCGTACTAACTATAAAAGATCTCAATAGACAAGGAACCTTTCAGGGCAGACTTGCTATATAGTATTGGGAATTGCACTGAAAACTAAATAAGAAGATAACTTTTGAAGGGTGTTATAAAATCAGTTTCCACAGCCTTCAACTTCACAGTCATATACACTATCCTTATTCATGGCTGGAAATTGGACTATGTATGTGGTTACATGTACTGCATAACATTTATGTGGCTACATGTTGTTCAAGATTAGATGTTTTATCAGGCACCTAGATCAGATCAACTCTGAGTTTTGAGCAAATGCTATCTCTTAAATTCTCTTACATAACATTTCAATGATGTTTGTTTGATGATGCTGTCTTCTCTACGGCCTTATCATTTTAACATATCTCTTGGACCTTTAATGCATTAGGCCCTACTGTTTTGAGATGCATGGCTCAATGAACTCTTATGACTCTAGTAGCATGTAAACATCATTAGCAGAAAAAATGTACTTTATTCCTAGGATTTGTTTTGCTTCCATTTTTTTTTTCTTTATTTTCAATGGCATGGCTATTTTGGATGCTTCTGAATTTGGCCAAGTCAATTATTCTAACTTGAAAACAAATTTACTTGTTTCATCATGCCAGTACTGCTTGTCTTTTGCATGTATATTTTCAGAAAGTTTGATACTAAATGTTTATGCATAATTTATGTGAGCGAACAACCTTGACTACCACTTCACAAAATCAAAGTTTTTTTGTTTGTTTTTTCTCACTTCACCAACCTACCTAATCTACCTTTGAAAAGCTTGATTCCAGAAAATTTCTTACTTCTGTTTTCACTATGGATATAAATGTGGTTAGCCAATCAACTTTGACACTTTTTAATTTTATCATTTTGCATTTATTGTAACCCTTCATTCTATTTTTGATTGAAGATGCAGATGTAATTTACTACTATTATTCTACTTGGAAATCATCAATAAAAATTGCATTGTTTAAGATGAGTTCATCTCTTAATCTTCACGACTTCAATTGATACATGAATATATATTTTCCATGATCAGGTGACTGTCCATATTAAGGGTAGAACTGAATGCTATGAGTGTCAACCAAAGCCAACCCCAAAAACCTATCCTGTCTGCACAATCACCAGCACACCATCAAAGGTTAAAGCTTTCACTCTCTCTCCTTTTCATTTTTGGTGTGTGTTTATGTAAATGGATATCACTATCATCATAAACATTTATTATTTTTTCCTAATACTTTTTGGTGATTAGCATGATCACCAAGTGCTATCTCAGCATTTTCTTTGACATGAAATATCTTTCTCTTTAATTTTTGGCTTTGCACGGTTTGTCTTGTGCTTTTAAGGCAATGGCATCTTTTTTAAAGCAAATAGCACATTAAAGATCTCTTTGAATAAGTTAGGCATGCACAATCTTGCTACAAGAATCCATTAGAAATTGGGTCCATTGAAACAACCTAAGCTTTTAGGATAGATGGTCATCCATCTACAACTCAAATTGGTATCATGACTTCTAACTTGTCATTTGCTATCTCTTTGCTCATTCTTCTGTGATGCTATTCTTCTTTGTATTATCTGTTGTGCTGCTTTCTCTCGTGATTAGTTCACAATGTACATCTAATCTAGTTTGATCATGATGCATGATGGCATTAGAATAGATCTGGCTTGTGATACCATAAATATCTAAATGGGCCTTTTATAAACAACTTATTCTTTCAGTTTAAATGGACACTTATTCAAATTTATTGGATAAGATGCCATTTGCATTTATATAATGGCAATAACTTTCTGTTTGAATGTAGGAAGCAAAATTTCCCTTCACCATTTCTAATCAGGTTTTCTCTCACTTTTGTTTCACCCTTTTTCCCCTCTTTCCTCCGTATCCAATGTTGGTATTGCATACATAACAATGCTAAGATGGATATTTGTGCTTGCTATAATTTTTTTTCTTAAATAAAATACTATTGACTAGGTGCATTTAAGTGCAACTTCAATAATGATAAAATGAAAGGAAATGTGTTAAAATGGTATGAATATGTTCAAATATGAATCACTTTGAGTTGAATGCACAAGGGGCAAAGAGAAATCAACAAAATTCGTATTCAGTGTAACTAAGAGTTATTTAAAAATTAAAATCTCTAAATATTACATGGAGTTTAATAATAGGACAAGATCGAGACTCATGTCTGTGGGTGCCATCATGTCCTAAGGAAGAAATTTCGATGGTTGACAATTATTTAAGTTTAGGCTAATACATTGGATCTAATATGATTTCAAGTTTGCAGGACCAAGAAGGCTAAGGACCGGATTCCTGGCAAAATAAGTCATTGCAGGTCAGAAGACCGGATGTAAGGCAAGAGAAGTCCAAGGAGGTCGGGGACCAGATCTTTGGCACAAGAAAAGTCCTTGCAGGTCAGAAGACCGGATGTAAGGCAAAAGAAGTCCAGGGAGGTCGAGATTGTGTTAATCGATTAAGAAAAATGGCTAATCGATTAAGAAAATATTAAGCGATTGAACCAATCGCTTAACAAACATTCTGTTTAAAACAGAAGGTTTCCTAATCGATTGGTGTAATTGATTAGGACTTGGTAAGCGATTAAATCAATCACTTATGGGGTCTTTTGCTTTGAACATAATGTTTCTATTCAAAGCTTAAGCGATTAGTTCAGTCACTTACGGGTGAAACAGAATAATCCCTAATCGACTGAGATAATCGATTACCTAATCTTAATCGATTAGGGTAGGTGATTGGAAGAGTCGCGTAAATGAAACATGCGCCAAATCGACTACTCTAATCGATTAACGATGGGTAATCGATTAAGGACAATTCTTAATCAATTAAAACTCACAAAACGACAAGAAAAATGGCTCCTTCTCGAATGGTTTAAGAAGGCTCGACGAGCCTGTTTTGGGCACTATTCCATTGCGATCAATTTTTCTCCATTGCTCACCAGTGCTCAAGCTCTCACTAGTGCTACAATTTCAAGCCACTCAAAGAAGAAGAAGGTGTGTTCTGTTGAGAGGAAGATTTGTAGATTATTGTGTAAGGTTTCTCCACCTTCGGTGTTAATCTGAGAAGGAGAAGTTTCATAGTGCAAAGTGTGACCGTGGTGTGGACCCTTGGATTAGTCACCTCAAGGAGGTGGATCCCAAATAAATACAAGGAGTTAGCATTGCCTTCAAGTTTCCGTTGTGCAACATCAAGTTTCCGCTTTTAAAGAATGTCTTCTTAATAAGTATCATTAATTTATTTGCTTTTACTATTTGTAGTTCTTCAGCATTTTATGCACATATAAAATTTGTTCGATGACAGATCCAACTTGTCTTTTCTTGTTTTGTTTTCTTATTTCATGGCCAAGGACTTATGCCTTCTATTGGTTTGTTTTATTTGCTACAGTTTATTCATTGTGTAGTTTGGGCAAAGGACTTGCTTTTTGCAAAATTGTTTGGTGATAAAAATCAGGAGAATGATCTCTTTGTACCTAGTAACGATGCTTCTGATTCGGTGAAACCTACAGACAATATAATTGAGCGAGGCTCAGATGAGGATCCTGAGCAGTACAGCAGAAAGATCTATGACTATGTTTTTGGATATAACATTCAAGCTGCTTTGGCTAATGAAGAAACATGGAAGAATAGAAGCCAGCCTAAACCAACCTTTCTTAGAGATGTGTTGCCTGAAAATGACATCCTACACAATGGTATCCTTGAAAGTAACTGCTTGACTGATGATTTATCATTATCTGTTATGCCATTTCTTGGTCTGAGTAACCCACAGGAGGTTTGGAATCTTGCTGAAAATTCAAGAGTTTTCTTGAAAGCATTACAATTATTTCTTGAGAAGCGAGAGAAGGTGTTTTTCTTTTTTCTTGTGTTATCTTGAGTTGTATTTTTCTGATTTTCATACTAAAGTTTTATCTGTTGATTTTCAGGACATTGGGAACCTTACTTTTGACAAAGATGATCAATTGGCTGTAGAATTTGTTACTGCTGCTGCTAATATTAGGGCGTCTTCCTTTGGGATTCCTTTACATAGCCTTTTTGATGCTAAGGGAATTGCTGGGAACATCGTGCATGCTGTTGCAACAACTAATGCTATTATTGCTGGATTGATAGTGATTGAAGCAATCAAGGTGCTTCAAGCTGATTTTCAGAATTGTAGGTATGTTTCAATGAACCTTTTTCAACCTAAGTTTCTTTTGCCTGCAAAGCACATCTTCATCAACCTTTTTCAAGGACTCAAATTCTAAGTTCCTGGTGACTACATATTGAGACTCATGGTTTTCTCTTTCAAAATAATGATATAAAAAATCACTAGGTCCTTGAAGAACTAGGTTTTCCCGTAGGCTTTGTACCTCTTCTTGTTTTAGTTGTTGGCAAATGACACTTTAAGCACCACATGCATCTTAGTAATTTTATCATTAACAATGCACTGTTTAAAAGAATGTGTTAAAAGAACTGATTCAATATAAGGTTTTTTTCTTTTTCATTTTTTTTTTAAAATCTAGATGATTATTTATTTAGCAGAAACCTTGTGCATTGAGAACTTCGTTTTTATAAATTTTGCTATTCATATATCATTCAAGATTTTGTTATTTGTTATTTTGTCAAACTAACTTTAGTGAAATCTATAATAATTCTCATTCAAATCGTAATGTTTTCTTTACCAATTAGGATGACCTATTGTCTCGAACATCCATCTAGAAAAATGCTTCTGATGCCAGTTGAGCCATATGAGGCCAACAAATCTTGTTATGTCTGTTCTGAGGTGAACCTTTCAATCCATTATTTACTAGTGCATTTCATATTTGTTGTTTCTGTGTTTTCTTAATTGGGTTCATTGTGATACTGTATAGACACCCTTGCTTCTTGTGGTCAACACTCGAACTTCAACACTGAGAGATGTCATTGAAAAAATAATAAAAAATAAATTGGGCATGAATCTCCCTATGGTAATGCAAGGTACGACCCTTATCTATGAGGTGGGTGATGATCTGGAGGAAGATGTTGCCGCTAACTATGCCTTAAACCTTGATAAGGTTGTCATTTGTTTCATGTTTTCTGCTACATTTTTTTGTACATTATTTATCTTTCAACATAGTGTCTACAATTTGATTGTGTCACCATTTTATTGCAGATCTTAGCAGACCTCCCTGCACCAGTTACAAGTGGCACCATTCTCACAGTTGAGGATTTTCGGCAGGAGTTAAAATGCCATTTAAACATTAAACACAGGTTCCCTTTTGTTGCTTGCCACCTCACCCTTATTACTTGGCATGCTTCCCCTTATTCCTGTCTCCCCATAGCTCTTTTGTTTTTGTTACTATATTACATTGGTGGTGTCTGCTTGCTAATTATTTCATGTTATAGTACAGTAGGTTTTTTCTTGATTTCCTTGCATGTCAAATCATTGAATATATATATGTGTGTGTAGACACACACATGTATATATCATTTGCAATCAGCAGTCTGTTGCAAACCTATGCATTCTGTCCCTTTTACTAGATCAATACCTACTATTCAAACAAGCCAATACTCGCCAAAGTATAAGCAATATTTACCATATATACCCCATCAATTTTGTTGTATGGAAGACATTGATTTTTTAGAAGGTAGTTGACATTACAAGAAGTCAATGGGAGCATAATATTCATACTTCACTTGATAAGCGGCATCAGAGCTTCCTACAAACTATACAACCGCCAAATGAACCCTGGTGGGCATTATGACATTATCTCCCAAATGAACTGCCTACTGTAGTGCCATGGGATCTATACAATCTTCAAGTACGAGCACGCCATAAGGGTATGAATAGATGAGTCTTAGAATTCGATAAATGGAGTATGTAGCCTTATAGATTTTCAAGTGTCAAGTCATAAATGAGAAAGTCTGTTGATCAAATTGAATATGATTTTACCTTTGTCAGATGGATCCCGGTGCATGCAATGGGACTTGGTTGAAGGCTTTGCATCTCTCGTTGCTCATGTGCTTCTAAGTTGTAGAGTGATGCATTCTTTTTACATGCTTAGGACTATCTTCACCTTTGCTCCTTTTTGTGTCAATTCAAATTTCTAGCTTGTCACCTCAGTGTTCTCACTGACATTTACATTTTGTTCCTGCCCTTCTACTAGGATTTGGATAATTTGTGCATGCACTAGCTGCTCATGGACTACTGTTTTCCAATTATGCAGGGATGACTTTGATGAGGAGAAAGAGCCAGACGGGATGGTTCTGTCAGGATGGACAGATCGGGCTATAAGCAATGGACAGAGCACATCGACCGACCACCAAGTAGCAGTGGGATCAACAGAATCTGAAGGGATTAAAGTAGCTACAGAAGTGTCTGGGATGAAGAGAAAACTAAGTAACTCAAAAACTCCTCAAGATGTTGAAGACGACAATGATGAGGATGATGACCTTGTTTTACTTGATAATCATTCAGAAACAAATAAGAAGCAGAGGTTGCATTAGGTTTGAAAGTTGGCATCTTACTCCAGGCCCTTGTAAAGTAAGTTCATTTCTTGGCTGCTTAACTTGGTGGGAAGCTGTTTGAATTAACAAATTATACTTGCTCTGCAATCATCAAATTATTGAAGGGTTTCCTAGAATACAGATTATGGTATAGGTTACCTATCTGAGATGATCCAAATTGACTAGTTAGTTGATTAGTTTGTCGTATTGGGAACTTGTGTAGCATTATTTTTTGTCTGGCTTAGTCAAATTTTATTTTGTAGAATACTCTGTAACTCGTATTGAGTAATTAAGAATTCAGGAAGATCTGATCATGATAGGTCTCCATTTTAGCTATTGTAACCGATTTATGGTCTCAAACTGGTTCTTGTATTAAGCTGACTTGTAGTGATTGGTCAGATCAACCTAATAATTTCAAAGTAATTTCGAGGTGAACTTCATCCGGCCTAAAATGCAAGAATTGGGAATTAGTAAGCATTTAGTTGGATTCGTGGTTAGATTATAAGCTCTTCATTGTTTTATAAACTAATATAATACTTGCTTCGTTGTATTAGAATGATAAATATACTGTTAAATCTTTCTATCTGCACGGCAGTGAAGTATCAAAAAAAAAAGGCATTATAAAAACAAATAAAGAGCACCAAACTTATTACACACTTTGAGGAATATCATCTACGTAGAAATAACTATCACCCAAGTTCCTCGATTGACGTGATAATGAGCAATCATCATTCTTGTTCTACGGAAAATCCACAACATGTTTGTGATAAAAACAAGCCAATAAGTTCTGGAATGATAAAGGGATTATGGAACTATGAAACCTTTTTTTTAAAAAAAAAATGCCACTTAATTTCTGCAATAGTGGAGAATTCTTTTTGTGTCTTTTTAAAAAAGGATGGTCATTTTACTTTTCTACTTAATGGATGTTGCATTCATTTATTTGATATCAACCAGGTAGTCGAAGCAATTGATAGCTTTTAAAGTTTGAATGTTCAATTGGAATATTTTTTTAATTTGTATTTGAAACACTGTTCTATTTTTCTTTTACTTTTCAGCTGAAACACTATTGAAAAATATTATATATTAGAGTTAAAAGTATTTGAACTAGGGTGCAAATGAGTTTTTTTTTTCTTGAGCTGATTCAAATAATATTTGATTCTATGAAATTTGAGTTGAACTCCAAAATGTTTGATAAATTTTTGGACAGCATTTCAAATTTTATAAATCATCAAAACCATACTTTTTAAGAAGAGAGTAGAGTCTCGCGGAGGGTCGGACGGCGCCGATGAGGAGAGGAACGCGCCGCGTCGGTGGACACGTATAGGATGGGAGAGCTGGGATTCGGGAAGATCGAGTTCATCTACCCCTTCTCCTCGTTCGCCAGCTCTACGCAGAGGAAGATCAAGATGCAGTACGATGAAAATTAAGTCATTTCAAGTTATAATTTGCTTCAATTAAAGTTTGAACAATTAAAACTGGAGTAGAGTTTGAATTTCATTTTGAATTGTCGAAATTATTTGTATTTTCGAATATCGTATATATTTTTTTTAAGTCTAAACTAGAATATAATATTTTTATATATTCTAACATAATAAAATTTTAAAGGACTTTTTTATAAATTAGTTAAAGCGTAGAAAAAGGGCATTTTGGAAATTACACTTGCAGGCATGAGCCACCAGATAGACGCAGAGAGCCTGGGCCTTATTTTTTATTGCGGCGCGGCAGGCGGCAGGCGGCAATGGGCGGAAAGGGGCAACGACGGAGGGAGAAGAATTACAGAGCTGCTCACGGTGGTGAAGCGCGGCTCCCTCCTCCTCCCAGTGTGAAAGAGTTAGATGTTATTCCCTTCAAGCTCCGCAAAATCATGGAGCTCAGGAACGAGAATTTCTCTGCAATCAAGCAAGGTAGCAGCTGTTTTCACAGATACCTCACATGCGGTTTACTAGTTCTTCCGTATTTTTCCTTTCCTGTTGATGTTTTGAGCTTTTTTTTATTTTTTAGGGCACGCGCCAACTTCCAAAGACAGCGGAGGCCAGAAGAAGAGAAAGCCAGTAAGCGACCGCGACTCTGAGAAGAACAGGATAAGGATAATAATCAAATACGTTAAATCTCTGTGTTTATTTTTTGATTGAACTTTGTGAATTTTAACATCTCTTTGCATTTGATGTAAGATTTTATCGTCACCCTGTATTTGTATTCTTCTAGCTTTGTATCATAGGGTTTTTGCACGCAATAAGCATGTTTGATCTGTGACAGCATGGGCTATCAAATATTGGTTGATAGGGTTCTTGGTATTGTAGTTGTTAGAAGTGAAGGCTGGAAGAGGGTTCTTGTTCCAGATTGATTGGAGTACTTAATCAAACTATATTTAAGCGTCCTTAAGAAGCCTCAATTTGTATCATGGTAGTAAAGGAGTAGAGAACTCCAGTATTTTGTCTTTGCCTCTTTTAACATGACTTTTAACATAGCAAGTCCAACATTGTTAGAGAGACTAACAATACCATCTTAATGCCAAGAGGAGTCCAATCCAACAAAAAATGCTAATACAACTTAGGTGGAACACCTATTGATATCCCATTGATAGTTAAGTGTGCATAAGGAGTCTCACTCAGCAATGTGAGACTAGAGGAATGAAGTTTTTCGTCTTCTTCATTCTTTTTACCTACTATAGGATGTAATTTTGTAAATAAAAAAATGATAATCTAGGTGTTTGGGCTTTGCCCAACTAATCTTGGAGATAGACGGTCTTCCCCCGGATTGCCTACTGAGTAAATTAAGGATGCCTTTTTGTATCCAATATTGTTAGTGGAGAGATATTGACTTCGATGCCATCTTGAAGTTCAAGAGGGAGCCAAAATGCATACCAAGATAGTAGCGATGTGTAAATATTTAATCTTAAGAAGTTTTACATATCAATTTGAAACACAATGTGAGACTAAAAGGAGCCAAGTTTCTTTGTTTCCCTTACACCTTTCTTTATTATGTCTTTTTACATGTCACTGTATGTTCAAGTATCCAATAGGACCAATATAGCTAATTATGGTCTGACTCTTCACGAATAATGGATTCAGTGAAATGGTTCCTCTAAAATCCAATGCACTCACTGAATTATTGTCTTCAAATTCAATTTGTTATTTATGTATGAGATAGTTCTGCAAATTAAATCACTCTTTTCAAATCCTAGTCAATTTCTAATTCATCTTTATAAACCAGAGAATTCTGTCTTTCATTCAGTGTTCAAGCAGTTCCTGCAATAACTTTTGTACCGTAGTTGGGTTGATTGCTTATTGAATTTAATTGATACTGTAATTACAGAAAATGAACAAAAATGAGTCTTCATCTACAACAAGTTCTGTAAGCAAAGAGGGCATCCCGGCAATAAAGGAAGACCATTTAAATAGTGATGATGCAATTAAAACTCGATTCTTAAATGGTGAGGGAAAGGGGAAACAAAAAAGAAAGGTGCCTAAGGACTTACGCTTTGTGGACATGGATCGAGTTGCCGGTGTCTCAAGGAAGAAAAAGCGCAAAGAGTAAGTTACTGGTTAAGTTTTATTAAATCTGGATGAATCCATATCTTAGAAGAAAAATGGGATCATTTTTAACTTCCCTGTACATATTGGTTTCTTGGGAGCTATATATTTCATTTTAAAAAAACTTTTCAATGTTGATATTTGACTTTTTCTTTGATCCTAAGTTATTTTGAGGCAAAGAAGAAGAAAAACAAAAGGCCCAAAATTGATGATGTTCGGAACTTTCCTGGTCGCGAAGAGATAGTGTTTGGTAAAGTTGTTCAAGCTCCACCTAAACTATCTGTTCCTAAGGTAGAATTTCTTGCATATGACTGAGACCTGAAAGAGCTGATGCAATATGCTGCTGTTCTGTTTTCCTTTTTTTGCAGAGATCCACAAAAGGACCTCTTGATGCTTTTCATGAAAGAGTAAGATTAGAAACAATTGAAGCTTACAGACAGAAGAGAGGATGGGAATCCAGGCCTGGTGTCCATATTCCTATGCCGGAAAATCCATCCACATGACATTGGTTGGAGGGATTTAGCACTATCTCATTAGAAATTTATAGATAGCTGAAAAGGTTTTGACCAACATAGCTTAATGATGATCATATGGCATGATTAGATTGTTTCTATGGGTTTGAAAGTCACCAGGAATTTACTTCTGATCGTTTGTCCTGCAATATTATCTTTATGCCTTTGTGACTAATTATTGAATCTTTTGTACTAGCGAATTGTTTGGTTGGTATCATTTTTGTCTAATTAAGTTTATTGAACTCGAGCGTGGTGATCTTCATATCTGTTAAAAGGATTATCTTGTGGTGCAATCCGTGTACAAGCTACTAGATCTGTATTGTTATACTTTCAAATGCCAAAGTTATTTTTCAGCTTGAGTTCTTAAAACACAGATGTTCTTCAACCTACTAAATCAACAGATTGCCTATGACTGGCAAGAAGCTTCAGACTCTCATCCAGCTGGAGCAATATTTTTTAGCGCACATTCTTAGAGTTATCCATCAACTTAGAACCTGAAGAAATGGACAACTGCTGACACAATCTTCATCTGTATGTATGTAAGCAAAATTCTTACAACATCAGATGATATAACCACAATAGTATAGGCAAGCTTGTCATTCGTCATATTTGCATACAAGATAGAGACATTTGGGATGAGTGTAATCATTTTTTTTTCTCACATACAAGAGTCAATTCCTAAAGGATTGTAGATAAAACAAATGGGCGTAAACACTCTAAACCTTGGACTTTAAAATACACCGTGTAATTTCAAAAGAAATATATGTATATATATATAAACAAAAATTACAGAATACTAACCAAGTATCTAAGTGACAACATTTGCATGTTTCACACATTGATCTGCCGCTAGAAAGGCCAACGAGAACTGATCAATGGTGAGGTCAAGGTTAAGAACTGTCACCGCAAATTGGAAAGTTTCAGCAAAACTATTGAATTTTTGTCTCTTTTTTTTTTTTTTTTGGCAACTCAGTCCTTTTTTACTCTTAAACGTATGCTCTTTGTTAGCTTATGGCAACCCTTGAAGGCCCTCATCAGGAGGTGAAGCAGGGAAAAAGGGAACAAAGCCTCTCCCACCAAACACTGGACGCATGAATGCATTGTCAAACTTGCGCCAGTAGTGGTGAACTGTATGAGAAGGTTTACTTAGGAGCATCCGGAGGCCAGGCCCACGGTGTACGAATTCTGCTTCGGCTTCAGCATCTGTTCCCTGCATACTGTAAAGCAGCGGCGCATGCAGAGACCTTGGTGTTGACGGTTCTGAAGATATGCTCATCGTGGGCTTTGCATTGTGAGGCAATAAGAACCTCACAAGAGGTTTTGTCATCAATCCAAAAACCTAAGGCACCAAAGCAAAGTCAACCAAGCATCTTGATATTCATGTATAAGTTTAAAAAAAAAAAAAACAAGAGAAAAGTGAATGTTGTGAATTTTGAGGTCAATAGATAATGCTAAAATAGATTTCTAGGAGTCCTTCAGAAAAGGATAATTGAGAAGATGAGATTATCATTTTAGACTGGCTTGTCTGTTTATAACTTTCTGCGATCTAATCTTCAAAGTACATACATCAACTGACTTTGAAGATAATCTACCGGTCTCCCACTATTTGATTAAAATAAAATACTACCACACAGATGACTCATTTTAGTTTAGGAAAACATGGTTTGATAATGATGGCAATGACAATAAAATAGATGGATCATTTTCGTTGATATGCTACAGAGTTTGTAATATTTTATCAGAAAACTGAAATGATTATCATCGTTTGAAACACATTTAAATTTGAAGAAGAGGCATCAATAATGTAGAGGACATTTTGGTGGGACAATTATTTACCACTGTGCTGAAGAGAACAACTGTAATTGTGCTGGTGATCATAAATGCATTCCCTCGTAGTTGTGTGTGGCCAGATCTTGCAAACTACAAATTTAATAAGATAAGGAATTATAAAGACAAATGGATATACATTCTCAAGATGAAAAGATTAAACTTGTCTAATACAAAGGATAAATGTAACAGTTCTTTAAATTCCTAAGAATAAAGAACAAAGCATGAAATTTATAGGTAAGAGATGGAGTAGTCATATACAAAGATTATGATTAAACCTCTAGAATTGAACCACAACATAAGAAACTCAAGATTCTTCAGGAACATAAAGTTTATAGTCATTAATAGATTTGGTTAATCTGAAGGTACATGAATGCAACAGAGTATACTGCTTTCCAAGCAAAAAACAATAACAGCAGAGATCAATCTCTTTGCCTGAGACCTTTGTTTTGGTGGCGTTTTGGATACTTAATTAGCATGACTATTTCATGATCCGCAAGTACAGAAAAAAATGCACACTTAATATCCTTTAAGAGCATAGATTGTGGAAAGATAGATGGGCAAGTGGTCTAGCAAATGAGGAGTGTTTAGAGCAACTCATGTTTAATGCTAAGCTTATGAATATCACTAGGAAATACCTCAGGATTGTCACCATTCACCAGAATTAAGAGGCAACCTATGACTTCAGAATCTCTGATGGATCTTAGGATTTCTTCTAATGCAAAAGGTTGAGCGTGTTATTAAATGAAGATGGCTCTTAAAATAGACTGCAAACAAATGCAAGAATGGTGGCTACCAATATTTTGGAAGTCAAGGGCACGACCATATAAATTTACCAATAAAGTACTCGAATACCTAAAGATTATGGAAAGCAGTTTTAACCATAACTTTTGGAAAGGAGAAAAATTCAGCATTCACTCTGATGGTGAGATCTGGATCCTTTCTTTTGTTCTAGTATCCGTTTGGATCATGTTTTAAGATGATTTTGAATCATAATGTAGGCGCATTTTCTAGTCAACCACTAGGGTATCTTACATATTCAAAAAGAAACTGTAATGGGGTAACCTCAAACTTAAGATCTTTCTTTGTTTTTCAATTAGAATATCTGAGAGTTGAAGCTTGAAATCTCAAGTAACTGCCAACAAGAGCAAGGGCTGCGAACAAACCAGAGCTAACCTGATTGTAAGCGAGTGCTATAGACACAGCACCTCGCATGAGACCTGCCCACCATATTGTAATCTGTCAAACAGATAGCACCAGCTGCTAAATGGAACCAAATGGAGGGAAAAAAACATTGAATATGAATTTTATGCACTGACTTGTTGCTTGAATTGAATTCTTTCGTCTGGAGACTTCTTTGTTAAGTTGGACAGGAATGAGAGTGGAAAAATAAAAGCAGCTCGGCCAACTAAAACTAAGCCAAGAAGAATCGAGCTAATAGCAATTGATTTTCCAGGGCTGCAGAAAATAATAAAATAAATTAATTTATAATGCATATACATGCTAAGCACCAAAAGCCAACGGACGAGTGACAAAGTAAGACTAACTTTATAAAATAAAGATGTAAGAAAGAGTGCACAATGAACACCAACCGACATTATAGTCTTTTCATAACAATTAGCTATAAGATATGGTACACTGACGCAAAAAAGCAAACATTTACCCTTAAATATTTGCTCACAGATTGCAAGATGCAAAGAACCCAAATAAATTACTAATCCGCCAATAAACCCTTGATTAGAAACTGTTTGTTAATGTAGAAAGTAGATAAGAGATTATGCTCAAACAAACTTCAAAAGAGATAACTTTGGGTACATAAATTACAAAATTGTGAGGAAGTTCCATCACAAACTAGACAGCAAAAATGAAAAGCGACTAACCAGGGTAATGTAATTCATAATGGTGTACTACAGCATACCTGTCACTAACGAACTTCCATTTCTCAATATCCATTGCATCCATTCCTACATACAGGAAGAGGAATGTCTCCGAAATGAATGACAATGTGGCAAATACATGCCTGGAATTAAAGCAAGTGGTAAGGCAAAAGCAATGAAGAAATAAAAATCAATAGAAAATTCATGATCATGCAGATGAATCAAAATTAAGTTTATTAATAGATGTAGCTAGTCAATCAATAAGATGCATTAAGTAGCCAACAATACATACTTTGTGGTAACTCTTGAGCTCTCTGTCACGTTGTGCCAGGTATAATGAGACATTACTATCCCACAGAAAAAGACTGTGAGAATGCCACTTAAACTTAACAACTGAAAAATAGAATAAATGTCTTAAGTACATATCAACTCAAATCCTAATTTGAAACGTGTAGATTGTCTGACTTCTTCAGCACAATTAAACAAGAATCTCACTTCTGCGAGCATATAGGAAAGGTATGCCATGAGTATCATAAGTGCAACTTCACGATCAGTAGAGTGCCTAAGAAGTGGAAACAGAAGATTTGAAAGTTGAACTAATCAGTTTCACCCCAAAAATCTTTAGTTGCAAAATTTGTAATCAAAATTAGAGAGACATGCAAAATCTATAAAATTTCAACAGACCTGCCAATGTACAATTTTTTAATGATGTATGCACTTAGCAATCCACTCTGAAATTATAGAGTAAATATATCATCATAAAATTTTTGAAAAAAAAAACATTTGTAAGTCGAGGCATGATACTAAGTCAAATAGCATGAGAACAACAAACTCACAAATGCTCCAAGGAGGGTGCTGGAGAAAAATAAGTGTCCAAAGTTTGCCAACAACTTTAAGATAATATTTGCATCAATATGAGCATAATCAAAATTCTGAATTGCATTGAAAAGTACAACTGATGTGGCATCATTAACCACACCTTCACCAAATACTAAGCTGTACAACAAGGGGGTTTCATCCTGATTAAGAACCTGTCTTGGAAGAAACAGTATGATGAGTACTATTAATCTTTAATTTAATAAGGTAAATACAATGAACAAATTGCTGTTAATTTATTCAAGACCTGCAATGTACAAACAGAGTCGGTCGCAGAAAAGATTGCTGCTATTGCTGCATGAATAAAAGCATACTGACAAATGGAACTAAACTTATTGCAAATAACCAAATATATCTAAGTAATGTAGCAGAAAACAAGAAAAGAGTAATAGAATAATTCACCAAGAAAATCTCTGATTTCTAATGAGATGATTTCCATTTTTCTGAATGATGCAATTGCCCCTGCATTCAGAATCAACGAGAGGAAAAGGACCCAAAGTTAAATCAAGACAAAAGCACATCAAGTTTGATGACCCAAAAATAGTTTGTCAAAACAATCACAAGTTTGTGTATAGTGAAACAGAACAATGCAACTGATCTCAAATAACATACCTATGGAAATTATGAAAAAGGATATTAATGTCCCAACTGCACCAAACAATATAATAGTCATGAAGTTGTGAAAAAATTGCTTCTTTTTTACTTGGAACCTGGTAATAAAGAAAAAATAATCAGTCTAGAATGCCTGAAACTATCATATTTTTTTAGTAAACAGAGGAGAAATTCCTTTTATAGCAAGGGTGCTAGAGTAAATGATATGCCACATAGAAAGTACATGCAAGGTTTATTGTTCAAGACTTTTAACATGAAAAAATTAAGTAATAAGAGACATCACGGTATTCAGATCTGAAACATTCCACATGACAGAAAAACTTTAATACTACTCTCTTCCATCATGTTGGAAAAAATAAATCATCACTGTCACTTGTCATAGAGGAAGTAAATAGTAAAGTTTCCCTTCTACTTCTGGTCAGTCGCATAATATTAAACAGAAAATACTAGAAATTAGGCTCAATTGTGCTTGCAAGAATATGGCAAGGGTGATTCATGCACTTGCACAAGTTCATATGATCTCAAGAAGGTACAAATCCTATTCTCGAGACTTATGTTATATCCTGGGCTGCATTTATAGACATCATTTCTTAGTAGAGGCTAGTGGCATGTGACTATCTAAAACTATAATTTGCACACTACATTTGCACCAACTAAAAGTTCAGTTATGAAAGTCACGCTGGCATTGATCAGAAAATTTCTGTGTTTATTTTCTCCCCTATCATGCAAGCTTTTAATCAGGTTAATTTCAGTGAAAATACAAAAGATCACTTCAGAATCAAGCAAGTTAATTGCAAGCGTCTAATGCCATGTTTTCTTTCTTTTTTTATCATTATCAACAGTCCAAGGCTAATAAGCTAAGTGGTATCAAATGGGATTCTATTTTAGAAATTCAAAATGCAACTAAATTATTCAAGAATGTTCACCAGATAAATAGAAATAACAAGACCAGAGGACTGTTGCCAATTTCAGTAATAGCATGAGACATAAAGTTTGGGATGGAAATAACCAAGTTAATCTAATGGTTGTGTTCCATTAGTTAAGTTACTAAAAAAACCAGCTAAAGTAGTAATTGAGAATTGTTAAAATATTTTTTATTGTAGTCGTCCAAAGAGTTAGCTTTTATTGTAGTCAATCGCTAACAATATCAGTACTAAAGATTTACAGGTTGCGAGGATCATTTTTCATGTTGCAGATGTCATATTAAGGGATGCATAAAGAGAAACAGGGTAAAAAAAAAAAGTTTAAACTTGAGTAATAAGGTACTGATACCAAGAAATTTTAAATTATGCGGTTTACATTAACATCAATAAAACCAAAATATCAATTTCAAAGTTCTCTACTATCTCTGATTCGGGTGCATTATTTCCTTTTAGATGACAGATAGGAAGATTACCCGGCATTAAATATAATTGGGGGAAGAAGGTAAATAAAGAAGAGGTCTTCGCTGAAGATGAAGATATGCGAGCTCTTCCCTTTCGTCACCAGCAGGATGAAGAATCCCGTGAACACTCCCTGCAAGAGGAAAAACGTTAAAAGAAATTAAAACCCACATTGAGCGGCGAGAACGCTAAAGGAAGAAATAGCTCACGATGACGAGCGCGGTGATGGATTCGTTCATCCAGCGGTTTTCCTCGAGGAGGTGACCAATTATGATGCATCCGCAGAGCAGCGTCACGAAGAGGTTGATGGAAACCACCGAGGTATGATCCGACGTCGTCAACACCAACCCCTGCAGACGCTCGTGCAGCTGCGCCAACAAGCTCAACTCCATGGCCACCGTCCTCCTCCTCCCTCCAGCGGACCGGGAACCAAAGAAGCCGAAACCAAACAAACAGAGAAAACGACTGGAGAATGGTGGCTCAAGCATCCGACAACTCCATGGCAAATGCCTCGCCCTGCGGCTATTTCGAGGAGGTGAGAAACATCATTTTTGTGCGGAAGTGCGAGAGAAGAGGCGAAAAGGAAGCAGATTTTTTAGCGAAACTTCGCGGCGAATGCTTCGCTCGCCGATCAAACCGCGAGAGGCTTTCCAGTCGGCAATCGGAAATAGCATTTGGGGACAAAAGTAGCAGGGATTCCAGGATGCTCGCTTTGCGCCCGCTCTCTCTCCCTCTCTCTCTCTCTCTCGTGTGCCCCTCCCTCTTCACCTGTGTGTGTGTATATATATCCCCCCCTCTCTCTCTCTCTTCTCCCGCTTTCGTTTCCGGAGCTCGTAGGATCGCATTCGGCGGACAAATAATTACGTGCTCAGTTGTCATTCGTTATGATTGTGTTTGCTGTTTCATAAAGTGGGGACGAGGATCCGACACACTCATGAGTTCCCGCACGAGCGCAGTTCCTTTCCCCACGGTTGTTGAGTCCGTATAAAAAATATTAGACCTCTTTTTTCTTTCCCTACTTTACGTTTGACACCTATAAATTTGCGAAATTTCAAAATCTCAAAATTGTTTTAAGAAATTGACTTAAGTAATATAATATAAAGCTCAATATTGAACTTACTTGAACCAAAATAAATATAATTGCTAATTTTAATATTTATCTGGATGGAACTGGAGAACAAGAAAGAATTTGACTACATTTTAATTTTCCTATTCCATTCGTGCTTACAGAAAATAAATTGTAAGCATTTAATACATATAAATGATTAAAACCATATTATTTTTCCATTTATACTTTTCATAGAATAATGAAATGCTTATTTGTTAATTTAAATAATTAAATTTAATATAGTAACAAAAAACATATTTAAATAATAATTAGATTTGCCTAATCTATAGTATTTTTCATGGATTATATGTGGCTAATTTGGTTAACTCTCTTAGTATTCATTTTTCATTTCATGACTTTGTTTACACGTAGAGGAACTTAATTCTCCTCTTCACCTCTTATTTTTCTTCTTCATTTTGCCCTCTTTTTATATGTTGAGAAATGTAAAAGAAAAAAAAATATATAAACTACTACATATTTTATTAACTCATTGATGCAGTAGGCTTTTTTGTAATTTGAAAATGAAGTCATATAATTAGTATAATCTTAAACACAACTTAAATAATTGATTTCGTTTCTCTTTTTTTTTGTTTCCTTTTGCTACAAGCCATTTCTATTACGTTGGTTCTTGTTTAGTTGGGAAGTTGACAACCAAATATGCCATGATTAAATTTATGACATTGCATTTCTTGTGCGTAATTAATTAGGATTTAGCTTTACAGGGCGTAAGTGTTGTTTTCTGGTGTCTTTGCAATTGAGTTATGAACGACAGAACAAGAACAATTAAAAGAGAAGATTTCTAATTTCAAAATGGAAATTAACATTTGTTTGTATTCATTGCCTGTGATATTTATGCGATTACAGATTAATGATACAAAATATTTTAGGGTTTATTTATATTTTTAGTGGGATCATCGTTTAGGTATTTAGTTTCTTTTGCAAATTGTTGAATATTTTTGAGCAACCGAATTTATTAAATCTAAATTAATTAAATGTTTTCCAACCAACTGAATCGATTTATTTTTACTATATTAAAATTGAACAAATCAAACAAAAAATTAGTTAATTCTGTCAGTAATAAAAAGTAATTATTTTTAAAACAGAGAAAATAAAAAACCATCTCTATGATTATTATTCTGTATCTATTATTCATTTTACTTCTAATGGATTGTTGGAAAATGTGTTGTAAGTTTATTATCTATTATGAGTTTGTTAGGTTGTAATTGTTGACATGTAATAAATTTGTTATGAGTTTTGTTATTATGTATTATGAGTTTATTGTAGAAATCATCACTTGTGATTGATGTAGTAAATTAGATTTATATATAAACAGAGAATATATGAAAAACAAAAAGACCATGTATTAATGTTATAAAATTTAGTAATAGAAAATAATTTTTCTGTTGCAATTAACGGCAGATATTTTAATAACCCGTCGCTAATTGCTGAACGTCGATACTCTCTTCGATAATGCAGAATTATTAATTAGCGATGAAAATTAAAATATCTATTGCGCTTCAACAGAAATTTCACTCCATTCAACTTATAGCAATGGAAATTAAAATATCCATCACAAATATATAAATATCCATTGCTACATGACGGCCTGCATTTCATTGCTATTCCGTCAGAATATGTCTCTAGTCATAGAATAATGAAAGAATATGTTAGTCGCTATTTGTTATATTTTTTATTGTTTATTAGGTTGGCTCTTGTTTAATTGGGAAGTTGCCAACTAAACTATGCCATGATTAAATTTATGATATTGACAGAACAAGAACAATTAAAAGTGGAGATTTATAATTTCAAAATGGAAATATTTGTTTGTATTCATTGCCTGTGATATTTATACGATTTATAGATTAATGATACAAGATATTTTAGGATTTATTTATATTTTTAGTCGGGATTATGGTTAAATATTCCGTTTCTTTTGCAAATTGTTGAACATTTTAAAACATTCGGTTAAAATCAAACCAAATTTATTAAAACTAAATTTATTAATTTTTTTTTCCCAACCACTTAATCGATTTATTTTTTAAAAAATTAGTTAATTTGGTCGGTAATCAAATTAATTATTAAAAAAATATTAAGATTTTTTAATGAAAACTTAATTTGTTTAATTAAAAACTAAAAAAATTAATTGATTTTTTAAATTTATAAGAAACCGATTTAATTTTAATAATTGATATTAAAAAAAAATCTGATTATTTGAACAAATCAAATTGAAATTTGATTTGGTAGATTATTTCGATTGAACTGAAATTTTAAAGTTAGTTTTTGAATGCTTGAAATATAGCATTTTAAATAGTATTCTAGATAGCAAAGTAAAACTATATTTTTAAAGACTATTAAAAAAAAAATAAGGTCGTGGCATCTTAACATTAGTGATGGCATGATGAGAAACACCAGAAGTAGTAATCATGATCCGAGCCTGTGCACTAATCAAAGTGAAGTGGTAGTGTTGCCTTCATGATCACTAAACCTGAAAAAAGGTAGAATCAAAAGAACCCCCAGCATTGGCACTCAATCAGGTTTCGATTTTAATTTGACCAAATGGCATGAAAGTTCATGATGAACAAGGGGAAAAGAAATCATTTTTTTTTAGAAAAACATCGTATATATAATTATGTACTGCAAATGCAAATGAAGCATTTGGATTTGATTAGTCGGGATTCATAGGGTCCACATGTCCATGAACTCATTCGAAATTAAATTCACTTTAGAATATGCCCACATAATGTGACTAAAATGGCTTTCGTGAGTTGTTATTAGATGAGATTAATTTAGAACAAGATGCAAATTCCATGATGCAAAGTTAGTTATGCAATTTTGATGGGAACGACAACATGCTTTTATGCTAATATGAGTCATTTCAATATGCTTAAAAGTAGTCAATAATACACTGGATTCTAATTCCATGATGCACTGTTTCCATAATGTTGGTTGTCTTAAAGTTTTTAGGAGTTTTTCAGATCAAAATTAGCTGGTGATCTGACCCAGTTTTGAAACACTGATTAGCATTTTTACACGAGTTTTGACTAATGGTCTTCTAAGAATGCTAATGATGTTGTTATGAACCCAAAAATTCAAGCTTTTGTTGTCATAATTCATTGTCAGTTTAAGATGAAAAATGCAAAAAAGCAAGGGGCACTTGATGAACTTTTGCCCAAAGGAAATAAACTGACAAGTTCTTGCTGTCTTTTCAACCTAGAAATTTCCATCTCTTAGGCAATAAAAACTGGAGTCACAACAGGCTTGCCAGAAGGATATGAAAGTTGGCCTTTTAGTCTAGTTTCAGTTCAAGATTGTTGAGCTTCAACTTGAAGGGCTGAGAAGAACAACTCCTTGAGATTGTTGCCTGCAGCTATTTGGTTCTAATTCTGGAGAAGGCAGAGGACTGAGAAGTACAACTCTCAACTTGTTTTCTTGAATACATCTAGCGTTTCCTCTTAGATAACTGTTAAACAAAGGAGAGGAAAATCACAGTACTTAGACATTGAATATCCAATTAGGCAAGACCACAATGCATCACATACTTACAAAACTATGAAGTCATCATCCTTAGTGCTATATGTTAACTAAACAAGATTGAATAACCAAGTACCTAACTAAAAGAGTACATACGTTAAAGTGAAAAAATGACATGATTAATTAATCAACAGTTAGTACTTAGAAATTCGTCGCTTAAGAAAACAATGATCTGGAGTAAGGAGCAAAACACCTTTGTTAGACTGCACACGCATATAATGTCTGATGCCTCTATTAACCTATTCAATTTAACCCTATGCAAACAGCTACTCCTATCAACCATTGATAAGTACATTGGAACTAACAGAACTGAGTGACAATGAAAAATAGTTACACCAAGCTACAAATTATAGCTCATTGATCATTTTTCAGCAATTCTTTTGCATTAGCATCCTTGAGATATCAAGTCTACAATCATTTAAATTGTGCACAGAGCACAATAGTGAGAGGAAAGTTAAAACATATTTTAGTAAGAAGGTACAAAAAGATGGGAAAACAGAAAAAAGTGTTTGATAGGGGTTAATCTTTCAAAGATCCAAGGTGGTCTTTAGCACATGATGGATAACCCCATTAGGTTACCCTTTTGCCTCCGCCATTAGTAATAGCTGCTTTAGCAAGCCCATGGAGGTTGTGAGCAAAATAAAAAAGATTGAAAGATCAGCAAAATTCTACTTGAGAAGTGGTTTTAAATGTTTGGAGTACTAATGGCGAGCTTTACTACAAATGCTTTGACAAACAAAAAAAAACAGAAATATTACTATGAAGATGAAGGAGCAAGGATGCTTAATACAAAAAGCAAATCAACAAATATGTATGTGACATCTTCATACTTTACTTAAATATAATGGAATAGAAAAACTACAAGGGAAGGATGTACAATGTTTTATAAAAAATTACTTCAGATTTTATTATTAATTCATAGTCACCATTTGCCCCTAAGAATTATAGTTGTGTCAAAAATAATAATAAGTTAGTGTTAAATAATTGCTTTATTTCCCCCAATTTTAAAATAATATATATTTAAAAAATTGTTAAACTTTATCATTTACCTCAATTTCTTACTTGTTGAGAAGGAAGATAAAGGAAAGAAATTAGTTGCTTTTCCCTTTTTTATTTATTTATTTTCATCCATCAAGAAATAAACTTTTATTTCTTTCTTTATAAGTATAATACTTCCTTTCTTTATATTTTTTGGTTAAATACTTTCTTCCTTTAATCAGAGAGACAACAGAAGCGAATGACATTCTTATTTCTATATAAACAATTCCCTCGGATGATTTCAATCTCCATTCTCAACTTTCCTAATTGCTGAAATCAGAGTGCGAGGCGAACAATGAGGGAGGAGGTAGTGTTGATCGTCGGGGCAGGGCAGTCCGGGCTGGCGACGGCGGCGTGCCTGACGGAGCTGTCGGTGCCGTGCCTCATCCTGGAGCGCGACGGCTGCATCGCCTCGATGTGGCGGCAGCGATGCTACGATCGCGTCAAGCTCCATCTGGCCAAGGAGTACAGCCAACTCCCGCACTTGGCCCACCCGCCTGAGGCACCCACGTTCCTCCCCAAGAACGACTTCATCCGCTACCTGGATGACTACGCGGAGCGGTTCCGGCTCCGCGTGGCCCTGAGCCGCGAGGTGGTGTCAGCGGAGTACCACGAGGCGTCGGGGAGGTGGCTGGTGACGGCGAGGAACACAGAAGAGAACGGCGGCGGCGGCGCTGAGGAGCTTTACGCCGCGCGGTACCTTGTGGTGGCGAGCGGGGAAAACGCCGACGCGGCGATGCCGGAGATCCCGGGTCTGGCGGAGTTCCGTGGGTCAACGGTGCACTCGAGCCGATACCGGACCGGTAGGGACTACGAGGGGAAGGCCGTGCTCGTGGTGGGGGGCGGCAACTCTGGCATGGAGATCGCGCTCGACGTCGCCAACGGCGGGGCCCACACCACCTGCGTCGTCGTCAGGAGCCAGGTAACTTAATTATGACTCAATAACCATTATTAATTTCATTCCGTTTGGAAAGCAAGGAAATCTACGCCAAAAAAGCAGTTAACTTTTATTTGGACATCGATCATTAAAATTTACATTTATATAATTGATTTTTAAAATCTAAATTGATGGAAGAGATCAAATAAAAAATAATGGCTTTTGAAAAATTTAAAAAGTTAGATGAATATCAATTGTTTATTTAAATTTGCTGGTCTGTATTTGCTCATGCAGCTTCACATAGTACCGAGGGAGATATGGTTCGTTGCCATGCGTCTCATGAAATATTTGCCAATGTGGCTAGTCGACTACTTAATTCTCCTCGCATGTTATTTCATATTCGGGAATCTCGCAAAGTATGGCCTACACAGACCGTCGATAGGACCCATGTACATGAAAAAGCACACCCCAGTATATCCGGTCGTCGATGTTGGCACGGTAAGCAAAATTAAATCAGGAGCGGTTCAGGTCGTTCCGTCGATAAAGAGCATCGACGGCCACAACGTCACATTCACCGACGGAAAGATTCAGAACTTCGACGCTGTCATCCTCGCAACAGGCTACAGGAGCTCCGTCAAGAAATGGCTTAAGGTAACCTCAAACTTTTCTGTAGATTCAAGTGAAAGTCATGTTCCTTCAAAGGCAGTGCTTTTCATAAAATTTAATAATATTTTTTGGGTTTGGACAGGGTGATGATTTCCTGATAGGAGAAGACGGAATGTCGAAGCAGAAATACCCTAACCACTGGAAAGGGAAGAATAAGCTTTACTGCGCCGGACTTGTGAGGATGGGAATTCTAGGCTCCGGAGAGGATGCTCAAAAGGTTGCTAATGATATTGCCGATGACTATCGCAACATTCAGTAGCGTTTCTCCATCTGTTCCGAATATAAAATATGCATGCAGGAGGATCATCATGGGACAAGAAGAATTGGGGTCTTTTTCTACACTTTATATTATTGATTTTAGAGAGTGAATAAGCCATTGAAATGTGCATTCAGTGTCAATTGTTCGTTCAGTTATTCCTGGGACAGCAAATATTTACTTATTATTTACGCCATCGTTACTTATTCCTTTCCCCTTTGGAGACCATAACAATAAGTCGAATTGCATAAATATAGAAAAGAATAATAAATAATAATAATTTTTTTTTCAAATTTATTTACACACGTCAAGATAATATATTAGGATAAATATGATGATGATGATAAATACAATTCATTGCACCAATTCAGATATAATAAATCATCATAAATTGATTTAAAACTAAACTGCTATATTTAACGTGATTAGATATCATTCCACTTATTATAATATTTCACGCGGTTTTTGCCTAAAGATATAATTTCGCTGCGCCTCCGCTTCCCACGATTGCAAAAATAGCCATAAAACATTTCGAAAGGAAGGTTGGGATTGAGGCGAAGGACGAGGCGCGGGGGAGGGAGGGAGAGAGAGAGGCGAAACGGGAACCGGCCGATCGATCTATGGGCGGGTGCTTCTCTGATGTGAAGGGAGGTCAACAGGCGATCGGCGCCGCGGGCCCCACCGCCTCCGTTGGGTCGGCGCGGCAGGAGGTCAACGATGCGGTCGGCTACCTCTTCCACTCCCGCGGGCTTCGTGGTCTCTGCACCTCGCTCGAGGTGAGAACCCGTCAACCCTAATCGTCAATTCGCATTATCCTGATTCCTCCTGTGCCGTCTTTTTCGCCCGCGTTGGGTCGGTCGCAATGTTTTATTTTTTACCTGTAGGACTGGAGCCTTCATCCGTTATTGAAGCAATTTTGTCTTTTTGTTTCTGGACGCTGTGATTTTTGCTGGAAGAACTTTGTACGGTGCGAACAGTTTGGTCGCCCAAATATGACACGGATAATGCCCCTTTAAAATTATCGATACAATCCAATACCCTTCAGAATTGACCCACCCCTGTAGAATAATTATCACCAATGACTCTATTGTTAGTCGTTGAGATATCCCTTTGGGTTTAGTGGGCAATCTTTGGTGCTTTCATCGTTGACATAATTTTGTCAAGTCATCTCTATGGTGGGTGCACATTGAATCAACCATTTGATCAATATGGTTGATAGCTCATGCAAAAATTTTCACTCATTTTTTTTATAATTTCAAGCTAATTCATGCTTGCTTGTCCTGCTCATTTCTCTAAGAATCTGTGTCAAATATATAAATTAAAGTTGTTTATGTTTTTCTGCTTCTTTTCTATCTTTGGCAATACCATGTTAATTATGATAATCTAAAGTTTTTTATTATTATTTTATTCTTCTAAGAAGCTCTTTGTTTCCAGCTATCACTCTCTGCCTCTAGACTACAGAACCATGATATTATGTCAAAGGTATATCTTGATACTTTTAACTAGTGTATTGCTGCTAGCATCAGTTTCTAATCACTCTTTGTTGATTAAAATATATTTCTTTGTCAGTCCTGTGCTTACTTTATCTATTGATCTAACATTTTCTATTCATTGTTGTTTATGGTTGGATTTTTATTTCTACTAAATTGGATTTTATTTTATTTTTTAAAATCTACAAATTTGCAAAAAAGGGAAAGCTTCACAAACCACACAAGAATTTTCAATTGAACTTATTTGTCAATTTTAGTGAAATTACATTCACATCATAGATGACACCATAGATATATGCACATTCTCTGGCAAGGAGATTATGGTACAGTTGATGCAAACCAAAATCCAACAAAATTCACACAAAGCTTTAATACCATATTGTTATAGCATCAAAGGATAACTATCTCGTATAGAGAGCAATACTTGCAAGGTTTGTATTAAAATTGAATAATATTTTACATGAGTGTTTGGGAGTCCTTTAGAACAAAAAAATATTTTTCTAAAAAATAATCTATATCCTATTTACTTGGTAAATGGATGACCAACTCCTAAAATAAATTATCTTAGAAAAAATTTAGCTCCCTCCTTTTTATTTGACTACAAATTAAAAGCTCCTAAAAATTTTAATTTAAAATTTCTAGTTTTATCTCTATCTTAATCCTAATTTTATACCGTATCATTCTGTTCCACCAAGGAAAACCTGACTCTAGTGAGAGATGTTAGCATCTTTTTTTTATTATCATTTCCAAGTGTATGACACGATTGTTTCACTTGCTTTATTAAACATTTCTTCTTCAGTTGCTCTTTAATTGTCATTGCACCAACATTTTGTCTGCCTCTTCATCAAGGTCTTAATCAGTTTTGTTTTACTTTTTAAATATAACAAATTGGGAATAGATCAATGCTGAGAGAGGTGTAGTAGTTATGATATCTCATATCAGGTATTATGTTATTTGATGATATTCTAGATTCTTATGTATATTCCTATATCCAGAAGTTCTTCTTTTGAACCAATACAGTAGTCTTATCCATTTAAGTTAAATGAATTGAAGAACTAAACTAAAAATTTGGGACTTGCATTTGTAATTAATGTTAGTTTCTCCTAGTTACATCTTCAGTTTTTTAATACATTACAACCTAAAATGTTGAATTTTTTAACACAATTTTATTTCTGTATCACAATTTCTTATTGTCTATTTGTGATTTGATTTCAATTTACTCTCAGAGCGATCCACTAGCTGTTCTTTATCTGAAAAGACGAGATGGTATCCTTGAAGAACTTGGGCGCACAGAAGTCATAATGAACAATCTCAGTCCTTCTTGGATTACTAAATTTACCATTAATTATCAGTTTGAAATTGTTCAACACTTGGTGTAAGCTTCTTAGCCTACTTCCAGATATTTTTCAATTCACCATTTTTTTTCCTCTTAACTGCATTACATGGCAGGATACGAGTCTATGATGTGGACACCAAATATTTCAATATACCTGTTAAGGTAACTGCTTTTTAGTAAATTTTGGTTCTACTTTGGAAAATTGTACTGTTTGGGCGATACTTATAGAGTTGTATCTCTGGTTACTTTTGTGATTATTTTTTTTGGTTCATGATTTTCCAGTGTCTTAACTTCATAAAGTTGGTTAATTTTCTTGTCATCCTTGAGAAGATCTTTTGATGTTTCTGATTTTTCCTTTGTACATGTTACCTTGATGATCATGTTAGATTATTGTCTATTCTTATGTCCTTTGAATTCTGAGTGGAGTTTTCTTCATATAGATTTTTGTTTTTATTTTGTTTTAAAAACATTTACTATATTAATCATTACTCCTTTTTCCTATGTTAATTAAATTAGTCAAATATTTCTGTATTTCTTCCTATTATTTGCCCTTATGGAACATGTATGATAATTGATAATCAATAGTCAAAGCCTGACTAAAGGAAAATATAGACCTAGCAGGAAGGTACTATACTTTCAGTTAATTGTTATATCTATTTGAAGTGGTGGTTGTTTCTCTAATATATGACTTTGCTGTGTGGCATCTTCAATCAAAAATCATTTTGCCATTTAGTATAGTGTATGTATGAATGTTAAGGATTACTTTACTTGCACCTATTAAATGTTTCCTCATGCTTGTATGTATGAACCAACTCTACCTTTTTAACTTGCCTGGCTCTAATATGTCTCCATTGCTATTGCTACATGGTACTGAGTGGTAAAAATAGTTATTTGGTGTAAAGCTGATTATGACAATATGTTAATTATTCAAATAAGTTCCCAACTTCTAGAAAATGCGATTTTCGAATCTAAACTTATGCAATTTTGTGCATTGTTTATCTGGATTCTAGTAGTCAACTTAGTTCACCTTTCTTCTCAAGTATCAATTCCTTTTAGTTAAGACACAATTTCTTCTTATTGAACTTGAAACAACTATTATTGATTGAATCTATTTGCTATTGAACTTTTTGCAGACTATCAATTTGAATGAGCAAGATTATCTTGGAGAAGCTTCTTTTGCCATGTCGGAGGTAAAAATTTTCCGTTCTTGGTGTGACATTTTGAAATGGTTTTCGATGATTTTATTTCTTTTGATAGCAAGCTGGTTTTCATATTCTCTGTATCTATATATGTTGGTATATATATATTTAATTGTGTGCTATTGTGTCTGCATGCATGTGTGTTTTTAATCTGTAAGTTCCAAGAGCATATGGAAGGAGTATTCATAATTTAATTTAATTTAATTGACAGCTAGTGACCAAGCCCAACAGAAGTTTGACTTTAAATCTCCAACAGAAAAATGGGCATCCCAATGCACATTCAGGAACCATAACAATTCATGCCGAGGAGCCAGTTGCTTCTAGGACTGCTTTTGAGATAACATTCCGCTGTTCAAAGTTGGAAAATAAGGATGTTTTCTCCAAAAGTGTACATACGTGAAGGCTTTGGACCACTCCTTTGATTATGTTGATTCTAATCCTCACTTTTACTAACTATTCAATCTTCATATTACAGGATCCATTTTTAATAATATCAAAATTTGTGGAGAGTGGTATCTCTATCCCTATATGGAAATCTGAAGTTATCAACAATGACCTAAACCCCGTCTGGAAACCTGTAACTTTATCGATGCAGCAATTTCTCAGCAAGGCATACTTCCAAATTTGTTTTACAAAATTCAAAAATTAAATTAGCTATTTTTGTTTCTTTTCCCAATCATATAACCTGACATACGTTGGATACATTGTCTTCTGTAGGAGAATCCCCTAATCATTGAGTGTTTTGATTTCAACGACAGTGGCAAGCATGATCAACTAGGGTAACCAAAATCTTGCAACTAATTTCAGCTGTTCTATTGTTTCTATGTGCCTTCACATTCTTACATGTTTTCATAATATTGACACTTCTAACAGCTTGCTTCAGACTAGTGTGGCAGATCTTGAGAAGCTTGCCAGAGAAAATTGCGGTGCAAATTTGTATGTCCAATCTCGTTCTGGTGCTAAGAAGGTAACCTTGCATGGTTTTTCTATCTATAGTTTTCTAGGATATGTGCTTCTTACTCATCATTACTTTTTTTTTTCCTTTGATTTAGATCCTCAAGGGGCAGCTGCACGTGGATAATTTCATTGAAAAAACTCAATATAGCTTCTTGGATTATATATCCAACGGATTTGAGCTTAATTTTATGGTTGCCATTGATTTTACAGGTGTGCAAACTTTCTCATTTTGCCTAATAGTTTACTTGTGAAACTAGAATTATAATACTGCAAGCTTGCAATTTGTTGACTAAGTTTTTATGTCATATATATAACTATCTGCTTGCAATAACTAAGCTCGGCATACCATGCATTGGCTAAAGCTTTGTGCCCTTGGGTGACTTTGTTTTTTTTTTTTTGTAATTTAGAAGCATTAACATGTTTTTCCCTAAAAAACAAGATTGCATACTGTTCTCAGATGTATACTAACATGTTTTTGTTTCTAACAAAATGTATTTATTTTTGTTTGTCTAGCTTCAAATGGAGATCCAAGGCTTCCTGCTTCCTTGCATTTTATTGATCCTTCTGGGCGATTAAATTCCTATCAGCAAGTAATAGTTTTTTGTCTTTCATCATAAAGATTATGGCAAATTCAATCATTATATACTGTTGATAGCTATATTTTGTGTATTCAATTAACTTGATTATGCTTCAGGCAATAGTAGGAGTTGGGGAGGTTCTGCAGTTCTATGATTCTGATAAACATTTTCCTGCTTGGGGTTTTGGAGGGAGGGTATCCTATGGATCAGTTTCTCATTGTTTCAACCTAAAGGGGAGCCCCGAGGAGAGTGAGGTGAGGATGTGATTCATTCTCTCAAATGTTCGTTTTTGTTATTTAAGCTAACTCTCTAACAAATCGTCATTAACTATTTGTTACAGTGTCAAAATACATATATATTCCATAGGCATTGAAATTGGCTTATTTTGATCCTATAATGAAAAGTAGGACAATGGCTCATAGCATCCATTACCCAGATTGAATACAACTTGGTACTTTAATATCAATATTGATTAAAAAAAGGAACAACCCGGTGTACGAAACTCCCGCCAATGCGGGTCCTGGGAAAGGGTCTATTGTATGCAACATTACCCTACTTTACAAGAGGTTGTTACTATTATTTTTCTTAGAGGTTGTACTTTTTTTTTTCAGGTTTCAGGTGTTGAAGGTATTATGGCAGCATATGCAATGGCTCTGCATAATGTTACTCTTGCTGGCCCAACTTTGTTTGGCCCAGTGATCCACAGGGCTGCAGAAATTGCTGGTCAATCTCTTTTGACTAGTCGAAACAAGTACTACGTATTACTTATCATCACGGTAAGTGTACCTGTTATACCATGTCATTCTATTAGTTAGCACTTCTCATTGGTTTTGTTGAACTTTTATTTTTTCATAGGATGGGGTTATTACAGATTTGCAGGAGACCATCAATGCAATTGTAAAAGCTTCTGATTTGCCCTTGTCAATTCTCATTGTTGGAGTAGGAGGTGCTGACTACAAAGAAATGAAGGTAAGCAAGCCACAATCACATTCATACTTATATTATTTATTGGTTCATGTACACTGTACAACTAGCATGTTTCTTCACGGAACTATATGATGCTATATCTGCTACTTGGTGCATGTGCTCTAATCTAAAATGTCTCCGGCTTTTCTCATGTAATCTAATTCTGCTATCTAACACAATACCATACGAAATCTTTTCTGAGTTTTGAGTAGATTCTGGATGCTGATGATGGAAAAAGATTAGAAAGTTCCACAGGCAGAATAGCTACTCGGGACATTGTACAATTTGTTCCTATGCGAGATTTGCAGGGTAAGTATTATGTCTTTGTTTTCTAGATGGATATATGCTGCTGAATTAAAGCTCTACTGTTCTGCAAGTTAAATACTTTATTTATTACTTTCAGAATTTCAAACTTATACTTTGTGCAAATTTTTATTAAGGAGATAGTTTCATTTGTCATGAGTGATAAGGTGGAGATTCATTTCATTGGTTTTAGTTAAATTGGCAAAACTCAATTGAAGAAAAATAAAATTTAAGAAGCAATATTATAAAGATGCGAGCTTCATAAAATTTTATACAAAATTTGATGCAAAGATAGACTACAGAGGGAATTTATAAGGATGTTCATTTGCAGTTTTGATTGTAATGGAGCAGATGAATGAAAAGAGGGATTTCATGTAAACTTGTAACCATTTTAAGTCATGTCTCAAATTGTCTCCTTTTGCCTCTCTATTTGTTTCGTATGTTATAATGATATATGAATTTGCTAATGACCGTTGAAGACAACTTACAATGAGTATCAAGCCTCAAGAACACCCATGTTCAATCATTATGGGGTAAGGTTTTCCACCTTGCCCTCTCTTGTCCCTCTTTCATCATTTTAGTCAAAAAATCTTAGGCTGTCAATTTGTGATATATCATCCATAGCCAACACTTTGAATTTGATTGGTTTATTGATTTCCAGATAAATTTTAAACAGAGCCCAATTATTAAAACATTATATTGGTTTTTAGCATTTTTCTTACACATTGGACATTTTTTAATTGGTTATACTGTAACGTATGTATTATGCCAACTATGTTCAGGCATGCTATGTTTTTTACTTCTTAAAAAGTTGATTGAACACCTAGTGGGATAAGGCTTCGTAGTTGTTATAAAAAATTTAATGAACAGTTAGGTACCAAAGCACTTTGTATTTTTCAAATTTCCTAGCTGTAAATTCTAATGGTGTCACCACCTTATAGCATTCAACCTTGAAAATGAATTTCTTATCCAGCAAATTAGTATTTCCTTGATAAGTTCAAATGTTTGCTCATATATGTGATATTTGTGATTCTCAGGGAATCAGGTTTCGGTGGCTCAATCTCTGTTGGAAGAGTTGCCCGGACAATTTCTATCATACATGAGGAGCAGGGATATTAAACCTTATTTTGCTTACACTGCAGAAGCTCCTGTGTCTATACTCTCCTAATGCCGTCATGTTCTTCACTCATTCTTTCGTTGCATACGTCTTGTACAGCGTTGTTGTACAGGATTTGCTGTTAGGCTGAATTGGGTCTATGTTGTGTATGAAATCGCTCTGTTTAGTGGTGATGTCTACTGATCTAACTTTTTCCTTTCCTCGGGGAGGTGAATTGAATTTTCACTGAAAAAAAAAAAAGATTGTATAGCTGGCATAGATTTAGTTTCGGCCTATTCGTTTCATTTCAGGGGAAAACAATGTTGAAAGTGGATTGAAGTCAATTTTGGAGTGGGCGAGGCTTAGCCTTTTCTTGTTGCGTTTGAATTGGACGAATCGGATTTAAATTGGGGGAAAATCAACATAATTTACTTCGAATCTGATTTATTTCGGATTGGACCGAAACCATGTTTCTTCTTTTTTTTAAAAAACAAACTCAGATTTAACCTGTGAGGCATCAGTAAGCGAACATTGAGGTTTATTCGATGGCTCGTTGAGGATCATTCTATCTTGTTGTCTTTCGAATCCTTGTGTTCTAGCGATCGAATCAAATGTTTTACCCTGTTGGTAGAACCATTAAGCATGCTGAGGCCTGAAGGCCCGGCACAAAGGAGAGTACAGGATCTTCTGTGCTGACAAGTTCGGGACAAAAGCAATTGATAGCCGAACTAACTTGCAAGATTCTTAGATTGAGAAACCTTTTTGTATTCTGTGTATTCAGCAGTGGTATAAGGAGAGGTTTAACGATCAGTTTGGTGGACTTCTATGAAGTTTGAGGTTGGGCTTAGGGAAATACAGGCTTGTTACTCTCATGTGTTGATTTGGACACGTGACTTGTTTTTGGTCTCTGCCAATTCTCGTTAGAGGGAATTGCTTCTTGATTAAGACTTTTGTTTTTATACGTGAAACAAATTAAACTGACTGCAATTTTTTGAAATATATGGTTTTGTTGGAGTTGAAGACAAGCTCTAGCACAATAAAATTGTTACCGTGTAATTTTATCATTACAAATTCGAATTATAAAAACAACCTTTTATAGGATAAGATACATAAAAATGACGAATCAAATTGTTGTAAATTTCCTTTATTCACAATGCAATTGGGGGAAAAAACTCAAATGTTTCAGGGAAATATTTTCGTTATAGCTCCAACATTAATTGGAACCATATCAAGTGTTAAAGAATACAATCACTTTTAAATTTAAACTCGACTCATAAGTTTTCATCTCAGGTTCCAGCATAGATTTCTCTTGGCTCTGAGAATTACAATCACGAAGATTCTATTTCAGTCAAATCAACGAGTTGTACACTTATTACAAATTGGGAAAACATTCTAGTTCTTAGCATATAAGTTCGTGGTAAAGGAGCCTAAATTACAGATCAAGAAACCATTAAATTTATCAGCAAGTTCTATCCTTGTCAGCCAATGAAGCATGTTTTTGGAGGGAAAAAAACTGAAAGAAAAATGCAATAGTCCTTCCAATCAAGTAGTTAATCACAATCAAGAGTCAAAACTCCATGTCAACTGTAAGTAGTGCATATCCAAAAGCATTGATTTCCTTGCGTCAATAAAAACTCCTACTGAAGTAGTCCTGAAACAGGAGTCCACTGGGCAACTAACTTCTGCTCTGATAAGCTGTAAACAAATATAACAAAATCGTGTATCATTCCCCTAGTAAGGTCAAACATATCTAAGTGTCATTATGCTTTTCTGTTTATACGGCTTCTGGACCATTAGGGAGGGCCTGATAACCATTTCGTTGATCAACGCTCTTCTTGCTTGATTCAACTGGGATACACTTCAAGATTATTGCAACTATCATGCTGATGGAACCAATCACAAGACTGAACAACCAAAGTTGCCGACTTAATGGCACTGTTCTTGCATAAGTCCCTAGAAATTCAACTATAATTACTTGGAATATGATGGTGGATGCCACAATAGTCAAGAAGATCCAGTTGCTGAATATGCCACGTAGCACATTTATCTTCTCCATTTCGCGGCTGTTTATCTCGTTAAATACCTGAGCAGTAAACCAAGGTGAGGAGAAATTTGTTAAGCGTTAACGGTCACAAAGCAATATGTTCTCAATTAGAATAATCACAACTTGTGTTGATAGAGGTGGGCACTGATAGGATTGGGTCACAAATAAAATATTGAAAATCAAATAGAAATTTTACCTGGCAAAATACGAAAGTGTTGAATATAAAAGTATTGAGAACAATGTCAGAGTCCGGTCCATCAATTTTTAGAAGCTTTTTGCCATCGAACATCAGGAGACCAAGTATAATCAGTTGATACATGCTCTGTCCAATTATATTTCTCCACATGGCTGGCGTAATGAAGCTTTCATTCCGCCCAACAGGTGGCCTTTCCAACATATTGTTATTTGGGGGTTCTGTCGCTAATGCTAGGGCACCTAATGTGTCCATGATCATGTTGACCCAAAGCAACTGAACAGCAGTGAGTGGAGCATTCCCTGAGAGTTCAATGTTGGTTGATCTAAATGTTGAGCAAAACATCTTGACCTTCTTAAAACATCATTATTATTTAAAATATGAGTACCTGTGATGATTGCAGAAAAGAAATTGACCATCAGAGCGACAATGTTAACTGTCAGTTGGAACTGTACAAACTTTTGGATATTAATGTAAACTGCACGACCCCATTTGGCTACATTAATTATGGACGTAAAGTTGTCATCCAAAATTATTATATCGGCACTCTCCTTGGCTACCTGCAGATTATATTATGTAAACTGATAAATAAGGACATACACATAACAACAAACAATAATCAAAAACAGAAAGCTTGGGGGTATCTATTTTATAACATGGTTTTCACAGATAAAGAAGTATGCATCGAAGTAGAATAAAAGCAGTGAAGGTTTGGTAATGTATTGTAAATTTACAGTAAAAGTACGTCAACTTGATGCTTTTACAACCATGGATCTTTCTGGTTATGATACGAGCAGAGTTAAGTCACCGGCCATAACTATTTCATTTGTCAACATATTTATCAGCTTATAGAGCAGAATACTAAGAGCGTGTGAAAATAAACTTCTATATTCATGGAGATTTTGAACGGAATTGAGGTAACTTCCAAGTCCAAAATAGAAGTAGAAAGAAGAGCATCCAAAACAAATTCCTTTGGTTTTGATTGAACTAAGAAGGATAGATGAATTCATTCAAACAAGAATTTACATCCAAATATATGCAAATTCTATCATAGAACTTGGTAATACTTCATGTCACATGACTCACATCTCATACTATTGTTGGGATCTTGTAGTGGTGCAATCTGAGCACGGGCAGAATGACGGTATACCACCGTTTTGGCAAAGTCAAGGCTAGAGTTAGACTCTATCTCTTTAAGACGAATTTGCCCCGCACACGGTGCTCACGGAACACGGCAATCGTCTCC
>JBBMJZ010041791.1:0-25117 GCA_037833815.1 Zingiber zerumbet
AGTCAAGTATCCGGTCAACCTTGACCTACTTGACTCTTCTTCATTCAACCTGATCAGACCCTGATCAGTATCTCTCCGCATGGACAACTGCACCTGCATTGTCCATGTCTACATGTCTTTCCGTATTGTCAAATATCGAAACCATGACCAAGGTTTACGCTTGGTCAACTAGGTCAACCTTGACCTATTGGAAATTGCACCAACAGTGTCTAGTCAATCCTTTGATCCACTTAGACTTTTCTCTCTGTGCTAAGTATTCGGTCAACCTTAACCCACTTAGATTTACCGTCTCGTGCCAAGTGTCTAGTCATCTATGACTCACTTGGACTTCTAAACAAAGATGTCTGATCAACCTTGACCCACGTGGATTTCTACATGCTTGATTTCACTCACCAGGACTTTTTGCCACTTGGTTTCACTCACCAGGATTTTCCTTTGCATAGCTTCATTCAGTAGGGTTTTTCACCCGACTTCACTCACTAGGATTTCTCTCTACTAGCTTCACTCACTAGAGCTTTCATCTAGCTTCACTCACCAGAACTTTTCCTCTGCCTAGCTTCACTCACTAGGGCTTTTCACCTGGCTTCACTCACAAGATTTTTTTCCCACTGTCTAGCTTCACTCGCTAGGGCTTTTCACCTGCTTTTGGTTTCACTCACCAGAACTTTCCAATCTACCTGACTTCACTCACCAAGACTTTCCACACTAAGTGTATGATTAACACTGACCAGCTTGAATTTTCATCTTCAACTAACCTTCCCTTTAGTCTTGTCCTTGCCTAACATCTAATTAGGACATTCTAGTCAAGTATTTGGTCAACCTTGATTTAGTTGACTCTTCTGGTTAACCTTTGATAATCAGTCTCCCATATGAATAATTACATCTACAATTTTCATATATTGTCAAACATTAAAACTCAAACACCATGACTCAAGCTTGAGTCAACTCAAACTTACTCAACCTAGCCAACTTTGACCCAGGGAAAATTGCATAAATAATCTCCCTTTTTTTAATGTTTGATAATACGTTTAAGTTAAACTAATCTTATAGTCTCAACTTCTTCTTCCTGTCAAAGTATGAATGAAGGCTTCCTTCATTCTCCCCCTACCAAGAGGATAATCTCCCTTTTTGGATAAATGAAGGTTTTCTAACTTAAACCATACATTCTCCCCCTTTCACACACATCAAAAACTGTCCCCCTGAAGAGTTATCCACATGTTGTTCACAACCTCACTTATTATTCACAACATCACAATGAAGGTCATATACCCATCATTATCTCCAACTGATCATCCTAGAGCATACAATTGTCATCAACGCTCATCCTAGAGCATTTACAAACAATAAAGGTTTCCCATCTTCCATTGTTTTGTTGTTTGAAAAAAAAATCATGTTTTTAAAGAGTAGCTCCTTCTCAAAATATACTTCAAATTTCTGTCAATGTGCCAACAATGACTTGAAATTCTTAAACCTTTAGGAAACCTAAAATTTAAAGTTTTAAGGTTTAAAATTTAACTTTGAAACTAAGCATTATCCTAAACTTCAAGTTAGTCTTCTCTAACCAAGAAAAATCACTCTTAAATGTTCATAAATAAATTTCTTAGGGGTAGGGATGGTCAGATCATTTCAGCCAAAATCAGTTTTTCCAATCAGTTGAAATTGGGATTCGATCGATCAAAGTTATTCAATTAATCAACTAATTGATTCCACGAGCTTCTATTCACGAAAAAAAATACTTGAATCGATCAACTTAGGACCAATCAATCAACTGATCGATTCCATAAGCCTCTGCTCATGGAAAACCTCATTTAATCGATCAATTAATTGATTGAATATGCCCAATCGATTAACCAATTGATCCACACCCGGTTAAATCGATTACTTAATTGATTGAGTTTCTGAATTTTTTGATTTCAAAATCAAACCAAAATTCAAAAATTCCTAACTAATTCTACGTTTTTCCAAAAATCACAAAATTTAACATAGACATTATTTAAGATATATACTATTAAACACAAAACTTGAAACTATTGAAAACTTTAATATTTTTGCTCTAGTTTATGTCTAACTATACAATGGTAATTCTTATCAAAAGATAGTCTTCATCAAAGTTTTCTAAAAGTATTTTGAAATAATTTTTAAAATCAATTTTCAACCATGTTCCTTGGGTTAAATGTATATGACTTGTACAATAGCTTTCCAAATGATTGGATAACATATAATCTATGTGTTTTGATGAAATTAAAACTCAAAAAGATGTACTAAATCAACATCTTAAGTTTTGTTCATCCTCCTAACATTTTACTTGTATCTAATGTGTACTAAAGCATATACAAGTCAACTTATGGTCTTTGCGATATGTAAATATTTATTTTACCGTAATATAAGGAATAATGTTTATTTATCTAGGCATTTAAATTATGATCATCCACATAGGATGTCATTTTATAACTAATGTCATTGTCCTTAATTACAAGGATTTAAAGTAATGAATGATAATTTATGACATACATCAAGAATGAGTAATTTTTAAAAAGAAAACATGCTCTAGCTACATGATATATGTATGACATGATATGTGATATCTTCATAAAAATATAAATGCATAATATGATGTTATGACATATGATGGGCAAGCAAATATGACAATATAGCATAAAGAAGATACCTAGATTTTTATCTAAGTTTTTCTAACTTTAAACCATTTGGTAAGCTAAAAATAATCCTACATTGCCCTTTCTTTCTAAAAAAAATGTCAAAATCCTAACTTGACATTTCTTTTGCCTTTACCCTTATTGTGCTAATTTAATTAAGTTCAAATCTTCAAATTTTGACACATTTTACTTTTCCAAAGAGTAACCATTTAAACTTTTATTTTCAAGGTGTAAGACTACCTTGAAAATGCCCCAAAGTGCCAACTTCACTAAGGTTGAGTTAACTACTCTTTCAATTAGAGTTGACACTCTCTAAACTCATCTAGGGTATAAAGAACACACTCTTAGAAACCCAAAATCTATTGGTGCTCCTTGGGTGCTCTAGGTACTCACTAGGGATAATCTCTCTAGTTACCTTTTAATGATCTTCCTACGCTTCTTAGAAGGCTTGGTCATGTTTGACTCCTCTAGGTCAATTCCAGAGATAACTTTTCTTGTGTCATTCTTAGTGACTTTCTTAGGCTTCTTAAAAGCCTTAGTCACATTGGTCTTTTCAAGATTAACTCTAGGGATGACTTCTTTTGAAACCTTGACTTGACCCCTAGACCTATGGTTAGTTCCATAACTATATAGAACTCTATGATAAGAAGGGACATCCTTCTTGACTTGAGGTTTGTATCCCAAACCTCTCCTACCATTGGATGGCTCTTGCCTTCCTAACTCTAGGCTATGTTCATTTGACCCCTTAAAAATACTCTCTATTCTTTTTAGGGTCTTTTCTAATTTATCAAGTCTTGACCTTAATCCTTGGTTTTCCATCCTTAAATTCTTATATGTGGATTTTTCTAGATTGCCTTTGGCATTTTTATCTTTGGGAATATATCTAAAATCCTTAGAATTCTTACCAAAGCCATTCTCTACCTTCCTATCCTTAGAAAGTGTGGTTTTGGCATGATATGCTACATATTTTCTTTAATCTTATCATGCTTCCTATTTTCATAATAAATAGCATTAAAGTGATAAAAAAAATACTTTTAGCATGTTTTTTTATCAAAACTTAAAGGAATTGCTTTAATAAATGATACTTTGGGTATGCTCTTAAGAGCTCCCCTTAAATTGAACTTCCTTCTTGACTCTTGGCCAATCTCCTCCTCCTTAGATATTGACATCGATAATGTCCCTTTTTACTACATAAGAAGAACACAATGTGCTTCTTGCCCTTCCGTATCACGGGGCCGACCTTCCTTAGTTTTTTCCTTAGCCTTTGGTGCCACTTGACCTTCTTCTTGATTAACTTTGGACACTTGTTTTTATAGTGTCCTCTTTCCCTACACTCAAACTAATAATGTGTATACATTCACATGTAGGGATAACACTTGATCCTCCATTTAATTTTTCTTAACTTGTGGAGGTGGCACCATCTTCCTCTCCATTTGACTAAGAAGTAAAGGCTACTTCTTGCTCCGGTGTCAATGAGTGATGCTCCCCCTCGATCCTTGAGGTAGATGCCTCTTCAATTTCTTCATCCTTGGATGTTGATTATCCTTCAAGCTCCGAATTCTCATGCACATCAAATAAAGAGTATGCCCTTTATCTTTGTCTTTGCACTCTCTTGAGGATGGATCTTTTTCAATCTCATCTTCTTTGGATGTTGAGCATCTCTCAACTTTTGAATCCTCTTCCTCTTGATCCAATAAATCTCTCTCTTTGGATTCTTTTTGATTTGGTCTAATGGAGGGATCTTTATGAATCTTTGCTAATTTTCTTCAAAGCCCCTTGGCATCTTTATACTCTCTAATTTTGCTTGTTATGTTGATTGACAATAAATTAACCAAAATTTTGGTTATTTTCTCATTTGCCTCGCATCTTTGAATTTTTTCCTCGCTCCATTTGCTTCTCTTGATGAGTTTGTCTTTACTATCACTTGGAGCTTCAAATCCCTCCATTATAGCAAATCATTGCTCTATCTCTATCATGAAGAAATTTTTGATTCTTGATTTCTAAAGATCGAAGTTTGATGATATGAATGGTGGAGACTCCCGAGTATCATATCCGAGTGCATCATGAAAATCCATCTTGAGGTTGAGCTCCCTTGATAAAATCTTTGACTTGTTGAAATTAGGACTTCAACTTTTTCTTCCTCTAGCTCTTTGCCCTTTCCGGAGATGAGCCTAGTGAAGAGCGGTCTCGCTCTGATACCACTTGTTAGGATAATTTGGGAGCTAAAGGGGGGTGAATAGCTTGTCTCACTTTATTGATGATGATTTATAGCAAAAAACACAAAGCGAAACTCCACCAATGCTAACACTAGGATTTACTTGGTATTCACATCAAGATGAGGTGACTAATCTAAGGATCCACACTCGAGCACATTCTTCACTATGAAAACAACTCATTCTCGGAACAATCCGAAGGTGGAGAAACCTCATACAAGCTCACATACAACAAGAAGAAAAGGAAAAGCTAATACAAATAAAATCTTACAATATTTACAACAATAAACCCTAGCTTGCTCTCTTCTTGTTTGGAAGCACCTCTTGATGCTTGGAAATGCAACAACACTTTGCTCCAAGAACCTTCAAGTACTGGCGGTGAGTGTTAGAGAAGAATCGACGAAGAGTTGTTCCGTTTGAACCTTGCCATCACCTTTATACTTCATGATTTAGGGCTTCCAACCGATTGAGCTTACTTCCCAATACATTGTCACGTAAGATCTAGCCAATCCCAGCCATCCAAAGCTCGTAACTTGTGCGACTATCATATCCCAATTGATCAGCTCATCAATTGGGGCATCTCGATTGATCAACTGATCAATCCAAATATCTTCTGTGCTCTTGCAAAAGACCTCGGAATCAATTGACCAATTGATTTTGAGTGCCTAGTGTCATAGTGAGAAAACCAGCTTCAAATCTATTGGAGTATCCCAATTGATTGGTTGATCAATTGGAAAGCATATTGTGCTCTCACGATTTCCCCCCAATTGATCTATTGAGCTCCTCGTGTCAAAAACACCCAATCGATTAACTAATCGATTGACACATCTCTCAATCGATCAACTAATTGATTGAGCAACTGTAACTTGCTTTACTAAAGTCTAGGGTTCCCACGCCCAACATCTGGTCAATCGTGACCTGTTGGGACTTTCTCGTGCATACATCTGGTTAATCTTGACCTGTTGGGACTTTGTCACCAAGTGTTTGGTCAATATTTTGATTCACTTGAACTTTTCTCCTCGTGCCAAGTGCTCGGTTACTAGGACTTTTCACCTAACTTCTCTCACTAGAATTTTTCTCTACCTAACTTCACTCACTAGGGCTTTTCATCTAGCTTTTCTCACCAGGACTTTTCTTTTGCTTAGCTTCACTCACTAGGGCTTTTCACCTGACTTCACTCACCAGGTCTTTTCCCACTGCCTACCTTCACTCGCTAGGGTTTTTCACCTGACTTCACTTACCATGACTTTTTTCATTGCCTAGTTTCACTCACTAGGACTTTCCAATTGCCTGACTTCATTCATTAGGACTTTCCAACTGCATAGCTTCATTTACCAAGACTTTCCAATCTGCCTGACTTCACTCACCAAGACTTTTCACACCAATAGTTCGGTCAATACTGACTCACTTGAATTTCCATCTTCAGCCAACCTTTCGTTTAATCTTGCCCTTACCTAACCTCCAGTTAGAACTTTCTAATTAAGTATCTGGTCAACCTTGATTTACTTGGCTCTTTTGGTCAACCTTTGAAAGTCAATCTCATAAATGAACAATTGTACCTATAATTTCTATATATTATCAAACATCAAACATCAAAACTCAAAAACCATGACTCAAGTTTAAGTTAACTCAAGCTTAGTCAACCTGGTCAACTTGGACCCAGGAAAAATTGCACCAACACCTCTAGGCAGCTAGGGCCCGAACATTAATGCAAAGTATGAACCCCAACCTGAACATGCCCTGACTCGAAGGGAGAATCTGTAACACTTATCCTCAAGGCTATGGTTTGGCTTAGTGGCAAAAAAGAACTGGCCACAACTTGTTGGTTCCCTGACTCATTCAGAGGCACTGGGATTTGAACAAGTGTGGGCAAAGACAGGCCTAAGGGGCTAGTAGGAGTCCTTGGTGAGGAACTCCTCTTCCTCGAAACCCTAGATGGGCATTCTCGACTCTTCAGAAGGAGTCAACACCTTTGGTGAAGCCTTGGGTGAAGTTGGCATTGCTTCACCATCGGGCACTACCACGTCCATGGTAAGGTCCACAATCTCTACGCCACGCACCTTTAGCTCAGTCTCGGTCAAATTCATTATTTCATTCATAAACACCTTCAACATGGTAGCAGATGCAAAAAAAAAAATGATACATTTTTAGTTAGATATCAAAACTTGTGAAAATTAAAGGCCTTACCAAATGAAGCATTGAAGGGAGTCTGTATAGGGCTTAGCTCGAACATACGGAGCAACCCCTTCTTAAGTAGAAGGTCATTGTTGAACTTTAAATCCAACAATTTTTATGATACACTGAAATAGCCACTCTAAGTGGTAATCTTTCATAGTGGGAGGTGTGGGCAATTTTCGCTGCCATTGAGTCAGCCAGGATATCAGACTCAGGGGTTTGACGAAGAAAAATTAGGGTTTTTATCCCTTGTGTGATGACGAGAGCTCCTTAATAAGGTTGAGCCCTACTTTGGATGAAAGAAGAATACCCCATCCTCCATCTTCTTTGGATAAAAGAAGAAATGAAAGATACGGGGGAGATTAGGGAATTCGATACAACCAGAATAAGATGACTACTCTAGTTATAATTAGGAAGGAATTTAGGCCTAATTGTGACAAGGAGATGCAAAAATATTGTGACACTTAAGTAAAAAATGTCGAAATAGGAAAACACAACCTACTCAAAAAATGACTTCTGAAGAAGGTCATAAAACAAGAGGAGAACAATCAAGTCGGTCGTTTCCATGTGGGAGTCTTATCAGATGGTCAGGTGAAATTCCGTATGCAATTTTTAATTGATCTAAGGCATCATTGGTGAAACTAGATTCAACTGACCTATACCAAGGAGCAGAAGATGATTCCCTAGTAATTAGGATGGACGTTACGTAACTACAAAGACTTTAACTAGAAAATATCTAATCAGAACCAAGATCAACAGGAAAGAATTGAGTGACCTACTGAACAAGGAGAGAATCCATCAACTTGCTAAACAAGAAGTCACCGAAAGTTTGAAGAGGATGAAGATAAAGAACGGTGGATGCAGAAGTAGTGAGTGCAAGGTTAGAGGTAAGGACATCCTTATCTAACTTAATATATCCCAGCTTGATCAATCAAGGTCGTTGGATCTTTGCTGTTACATAAGCGAGATAAATTTTTAACCATATAATCAAACACATGGAACAAATCAAATCAAGTAATCATTACCATGGTGAAAGATGCTTAGTCTACTTTATCGTGGGTCACATTAGTGTGATACAACGTCGAAGACACACTAATGCATTTTGGGCTTAGGAATCGAGGTAGATGCGCAGACAACATGTTCAAATAGAGTGATTGCATTCAAAAATATAATGACTAAGGTGTGTCGACATTTAAAGTGTTATCTCTTTAGAAATATGCAAGCGATCTGCCACGTGGGTAGTCGAAGCAGTTGAAATCATCCCATTGTCACACAACAGTCAGTCAGACTCCTACCTCAGTCAATTAGACTTGAAGGGAAGACTTATGATTCAGGAGGTAGCCAGAGAGTGTCACGTGGATAAGAGAGGTTGGTGGTCCTGCAAAGGCGGCGGTTCAGGCTAAGGGAAAATTGAGTTGACTTCATCTTCTTAGCAACCTTGACTCTTTGGCACCCGACTCCTTGGTGCCCATGACTCCATGGCGCCCCAACTCCTTGGTAGTTCAAGCAAAGAAAAAAATGAGTCAACCTTGTCTTTCTAGCAACCTCGACTCCTTGGTATCCTCAATTTCTTGGCGCCCTGACTCCATGACGCTCCCAACTCTTTGACAGCTTATCTCTTTGGGCGCTCATCTTCTTGATAGCTTAACGCAGAATCTTAAATTATTTCAGGAAAAAGATAACGATTACACAAATATAAAATTATTTTAGAAAAAGGATAACAATCATATAAATCTCAGATTATTTCAGGAAAGATATAATAATCACACAAATTTAGGATTATTTCAGGAAAATAATAACAGTGTGAATATCAGGATAAGAGAAAAACGTCAACCATCATTCTATAAAAAAGTGATCTGCCCCTATGGGCAGAGGTGCACGTGCACACACAAATCCTGAACACCTTTTTATTTTATTCTTGCTCTTTCGTTGAAAACTTACTTAAGTGTCAAAATGACTATGCTGATAATCCCTGACCGTCGTTGTAATCCTCTTTCTTTCATCTTCTTTTGTCCAAGCTCTAATAAATTTACCTGTCAATCCTCATTATTACTAGACGATTGACGACTAATTATCATCCTTGCTAACTCATCAATGGTTCATTTGTCAACGTTCCTTGTTGAATCATTGAATGTGACTATTTAATTTTATATTAATAATTAATCTAAATAATTAAAAATACTATGATGGCAAAAGGTAAATACGCTCGCCCCCAGTGCCTCCCACCAACTAATCCAGGGCCAACACGGAGGAGATAAATCACAAACGATTATTAACTTTTAGAATAGTGACTATCATATAAGGGAGACATTTACCAATTAAAAATACTAATTTCTACTAGAGCTGAAGAGCTAGTATTCTATTATGAATGGCAAAATGTAGCGTTTTACAATTTTTACAATAAGGAGTGTTAAAATGAAAATTGATAAACTACAGAGCAATTTATTAGATTCTCTTGCGAAATCACATTAGGGTTTTCTCGATTTCTATCTCGCCGGAGGCTGGCACCTTCTCCTTTCCAACTCCTGGTTGCTAGGTTTCGATCGCGCCATGGGAAGAGAGCCGCAGCAGGTCTCCTACACGGTGGAGCAACTCGTATCCGTGAACCCGTACAACCCTGACATCCTTACCGAACTCGAGAACTATGTTAACGAGCAGGTAATTTGACACTGAGAAGTAAATCACCTCCGATCACTATGCGTTTTTCTATAAGAAGGCAGAATTTATGAATGCTTCTACTAGCATGACTTGATTGGAGTTTTTTCCTTGCTTCATAAGTGCACAACGGAATGTTAAACTTTGGGAGGATTGGTATAGCAAGACTTAGTGACTCTTCTCCAAGAAATAGTGGAAAACTAAAGTTTTGCATTTTTGACATGGCGTTTTCATATACCTTCTTATTATTATAATTATTTTTTACTTTAGTTCGGTCATTGTGTCATGCTTTCTATTCATCTCTTAACTCATTCTCTCTAGGTTTCATCTCAAACGTACAGTTTGGATGCTAATCTTTGCCTTCTCCGACTTTATCAGGTGATGTGCTTCCATGCCTTTTTTTCTTGAAGGCATTCCCTAGCTTTTTTTTTTTTTAAAAAAAATTATCTTCTCTAATTTGTATTCTTTTGTGCAGTTTGATCCTACTCGATTAAGTATTGCAATTGTAGTTAGAATTTTGATCAAGGTATAGTTTGTATGGTGAAGAAAGTAAAGTTTATGAAATTAAAATTGATTATTTTTTCTTTCATGGAATGTGTATTATCTTTCCTTGTATTTGCAGGCGCTTATGGCTATGCCAGCCCCAGATTTTAGCCTTTGTCTCTTCCTTATTCCTGAGCCAGTGGTACTTTTCCTACAGTCCTCAATTTGTTATTTAGTTCTAGCTCAATAAGTTGAACAGAAATATGTAAACCATGTACTGTTGCATCATCTGCTATTATATTCATTCTCCCAAAGGGGTAATGATTGGAATAGCATAGATGTTCTATGAATGTTAGTGTTACAATTGTGAGGGATTTAAACAGTCTGATTTTCCTCAATGGCATTCTTCATAATTTTTTCGGTTCTTTTCAAGGAAAAAAATGCTTCTGGTTAGTGGTTATTATTTGTTGTTACTGTATCTTTGTTTTGAGTCTTTTTGTAGTTAAAGATGTTTATTATTCAGATAGTAATGTGCTAGTTTTGCATGGGAAATTCACTAGGCAAATCAAATTTAGTAAAGGAAGAGGCTTAAGTGCCCTATTGAAATCTTATCTTTTGTGCCCGTTGAAGTTTGTGAATTGACTCTGATTTATATTCTATTTAATTTATTATGGCCTGCTGCTGTGCTCTTTAAGTTATTGTCTAAAATACTTCCAATCTCTAGATTCTACTGCTCACTATTTGGGTAGTACTTCCTTCAGGATACATGTCAATTGTGTTTTAACATTTGTATTCATGTGACATTTTACATTTTCTCTTCAGCAAGCAGATGAACAAATCAAGACACTGATTGTCCTTTCTCACTATCTAGAAGTATGCATCTTTTATTTTTCACCTTTCAATGCCCTCCAGGTTAGCTATCAGTTTTATCAGTTCAGTGACATATTTGCAGACTGCAAGGTTTCGTCAGTTTTGGGATGAAGCAGCAAAGAACCACAGCTTACTTGAAGTTGTTCCTGGTAAAAAGAGAATTCTTTGAAATTATTATTTCTTTAAACTGGCAGTTTCAAAGAATCTCGAGCTTTTGGCACTTATCACCTTTTACATTAGCTATATATAGCTAATGTTGATGGCTACATTACTAATCACGTGCATGACTGTGGTATTAGTTTTTGTTAGATGATCACAAGAACCTTCTGTTATAGCTAGGATTGATTTCCATCAAGGAAGAGCTGAACAATGTAGAGATGACTGTTATACAACTGCAAGGGAATAAATTTTTCTGTCTCACTAAACCAATCAAATCAAGATTCAGATAAACTGAAAATTATAGATTAGCAGAACTTAATTTCTCTTTTTTTTTTAAACTCTGAATAGGCCCTAAAGTCACAGTTGGAGTTTGATATGTCTATTGAAGTTTTTGGTAGCAAGTTTCTCCTCATACCTTTCTTAGTTTTACATTTTTTCGCCCATTATCTTGAGCTGATGAGGATGTAAATGCGGAACAGAATCCTTTATTAGAATTTAGAAAGAAAATAAGTTAAAAGCGCTGGACTTTATTTAGATAAATACAAGACAACATGAAGGCTGTATCATCATATCTTATTTCACCTACTATAATATGGGCTAAAGGTCACCCATATGAAAAATATTAGGAATTTGTAGTGAGAAACATACCCACTGTGCCATGTGGCAAATCAGAGGGACTCTGTTTGCACCAAAACAAGAAAACAAGAATGGTACATGCCTACATCATTCATATCTTATTGTGCTTACTACCTGTTTGCTAAAGGTCACTCATGTTAGAAAATATTGAGAATTTGTAGTGAGAAATATACCAATTGGACCATGCTGCTGATAAGTTGTATTTCTACAATCAGCTTCTTATTTGATCATGTACCATGGGCTTTGTTGTAAGCTTGCCTTGGCTAGAGAAAGGTGAAAAAGAACACAAAGCTATTCATTTTGAGAAGTTACTATAAAGGAACATACAATTGATTATTCTTTTAGATTTTAAGCTTTCTCCAAGGAAAAAAAATTGTCTGGTTTCTTTAGACACAATTTCCTTCATGTGAAGATATCTACAGATCTCATGGACATTTCTCTGGTGCAGGTTTTGAGCAAGCAATCCAAGCTTATGCAATCCATGTCCTCTCCTTGTCTTACCAAAAAGTGCCAAGGCCTGTACTTGCAGAGGTAACATTGTCTTTCAGCTACATCAATTTTTTTTTCTGCTTATTCTTAGGAAAAATTGGCCTAATTTTGGTGGCTCATCAATGTCTGCTGTTGTGCTGTCTTATGCTACTAGGCATCAAATCCAATTTGTTAATAGTAAAATGACTGAGCAGGGCCATCTGAGAGTGGATTATTACTCTTAAACCTAAGATGGGTGAGCTAATTGTTTGGTTCATAACAAATCTGGTGAGCTAATTGTTTGGTTCATAACAAATCTAGCTGAAGCATAAATTTTGTAACAAATATATGCACATGGCCAGTGTAGCCATCTGTATTATTGCTGTTAAGATCTATTCTTGTATTTTGATGTGTGCATCACCCCTTTTCACAGAAATGTGGTATCAAAGGGGAAAACCTAGTCATACTCTCTCTTTGTAAGCATGTTACGGTAATTAATATTTGTGAAAATAACAAATATAATGCTTATTGGGAGTCATATTGGCATAACATGTTGAACAAGAATTGCTTGAAAAGGATTAATACTGATTTGGAGACCAAGTAAGCATGACAAAATCAGAACTATAAAAATTTCAGTAAAGTTTGGACAAAGCAAAACTATAATATAGATATATACTAATTGGGCACTATGTACATGGCCACATGATGATTATTAACAGGAAATATGCAACAAGTTATAATTTTTTTTTGCAGAGATTTGTCATAAAATTGTGTTTTGGCTATATTTGTTAAAATCATAGTATTTGATACTAGATTTAGCAATTGCCCCACATCACTTGGGGATTTAATATTATAATTGCTTAGTTAACTTAAGGCCACATTTATGATGATTTAAATTGTAGATTCAATATGCTAAACAATTTATAAACTATGTGGCTATATTTAAATAATTAGTCCTTAGCAGTTCTTGGATAATCTATAATCATGCAGCAATTATAAGTGAAGTAAGAAACTAGTAAGTCTTGTTGTGACGCTCTTCTCTAAAAAAAAATATCAAAAGTCTATTCCACTTCTCCCTACATGGCAATTCCCTTATCTAACTCCTTGGTTTCTATTGAGGTTCCTTGACAATAAGAATTCTTAGCCATTCTGCCTCTAGGCTTCTCTTGAAAGATTATTAAGATACAAACAAAGTACAAAAATGCGAAAAGAAACGTAAGATAAATTCTATGTATTGTCACAAATATTGTAAAACATTCCTGTTTATCCTGTATGCTAGATTTGCAATTAATTGCCTTCAATTTGATAGAGCAATTGACATAGGCATAGCTCTCTGCTATGTCTCCATTGAGTACCAGTGCCCTGATTACTCGATAAACCGAATGTTCTTTGTCAATTTTGTTTTACTTCACAATACAAAGATTAAATATTTCCAAGATTTTATTGATTTGAGACATACTTCCTATAATTTCCTTTAAGTTTTGAAGATTGCAATTCTGAAATACTGTTGTTAATCCCATTTTTTACATGAGATTTATATATGCTTGTGAGATTTTAATTAAGATTGATTTGTTAATATATCATCAACTCTATGGTTGGTAGCAATTGTATCATCTGTTAGTTGTCTGAATTTTATGCATTAACTTTAAAAAATGCCTTTATCTTTTTTTAGTTGTTAAGTTAAATTGATGAGGTTGCAATCCCACATTTATCCTATATGAATTCCAAGCCATTATGAAGCACATATCTACATTGAAAAAATCTTTGAATATTTTAAATGTGCTTATGGGATGTGGTCAATGTATAGTTTGAGTGGTTAGAAGCTACAAAATACTTATTAAATCGTTAGTACCACTTAAAATATTCCACCTAGAGTAGTTGTTAATACAAATATCATAAACTCTTCTTGCCATTTCGTACATCCAATGTACTCTACGGATAGAGGAATACGTAGAGATGAACATACTAAAATAAGAAATTGAAAGATTTCTCTGAAATGGTTCGTTTATAAATTTCTTGAAAAGTCTTCTCTCCATTGGAACAATAGGGTCATTATGTTTATTACTAAACTTGTTGAAGAGATAAATTGAACCAAGGTTTATCTTTTTAGTTAGAGGTTAAATCGATCATCAGAAGAAGAATTAGGTCAAAAATTAGGATACATTTGGGAAAAATGAAACTTCCATGGAAGAGAAGTAAATGAAACACTTTCATAAAAATTCTCATAGAATCGAGAATGAAATTTTCATTCTTTTGACACTACATTTTATTGCAAGCCACAGGTATTATAAAAGTTGCTTTCACCTGATTCTGTTTAATTTGGATTTAACAAACAATAAACGGCATACAAAATTATTCCATATTTTCAATTTTTTCATAGGATTTGTAACAATTGTTGCAAATGCCACAGTACACTTGTTAATATGTCAACTAATTCACTTTAAACTCCATTGAAACCCCATCAATGTGTATCAATCCATATTAGTCGCTATGAATTTCCTGCAAATAAATAGCTTGATTGGGATTTCAAACTGTGAACTGGCCATGACTAACATGCTGTCATTTCTACCCACTTTTTACTTGTTTTGTAACGTTGGAAGACTTTGCTTAGTTTTTTTTAAGGACCTAATACCTTAGATCAAGTTCAGTTATTTTATTAAGTTTAAATTTTGGCCAACTAGTATATGAGCAATTTCAAAAAAGTAATAAAAACTTTACATAATGCTAAAATCCTATACTTAAGCTTACTATTTCGCAAATGGATATGTTGTTTGATGTGTCCTCATGCGCAACATGTTGGTGTAATGCTCATTTGTTGCTAGCATCAGGAGCTCTCCATGAATTTGTCTTAGTAATGATGATCAAAGCTAATTCTTTTAAATTCCTTGGGTTAAAAGTGCATGATACCATCATCCTCTTTGGTTATAGAGTATTTTGATGACCTTTCTTAATGACCTTAACATTTCATCATTACTTTTGTATGAATAATGGACTGTGATCATGCCAATTAGGTGAGTACTTTTTTGTGTTTGATGTCATTGCTAACCTCCTAATGTTGATAACTTGTTCAGTAGTTTATGATTGTGATTGCATGTCTTGGTTTAATGTGACATCACTCTCCACGTAACCATTCATAGATCAACCACTCGTGTCTAGAAAGAGCGTTGTAGCTTCATAAGTTTGTTGCTTTAATTGTTATCTGACTTAACTCTTTTTTCCATTGCTGGAACAGACCATTAACATTGAAGGTCTTTCACTGGACAAGTTCATAGAGTACCATGTGGCTAACAGTGGTTGGGTGCTAGAGAAAGGTACTGGTCGCTCGCAATTGATAGTCCTACCACGCAATGAGTTTAATCACCCAGGGCTAAAGAAGAACTCATCAGATGGCATGCCATTCGAGCACATCACTCGCATCTTCCCCATTCTCAGCTGAAATATTAAGGTTTTGATTACCTTTAAGGAATCTTCATGTTCAAGTGTTTGCCTACTTTATTAGTGATTCTTACAGGACTTCATTAGACTCATGGAACTTTTTTGTTTAATTTTATTTCTATGTCCGCGCTTGAAGATTCAAAGTTCCTGATCTTTCCTTTTACATTTTGATTGCTGATAACAAATTTTTAAGGGGGAAAAACTGGAAACAGAATTGAGTTAATTTCATTCTTAACAAGTGATCTTCTGCTACTTTTTTCTAGTATTAGTAACCTCTGAATTGTTTGTGAAGAAAGGGGAATCCATTCACCTTCAGGTCTGGTGTCTCAGGCATATACCATCACTCGGTCAAATCTCGATCAGACCTATTAATCTCGGACAATCTTTGTGCACCACGAGTGTTCAGCAGACAGATGAATTGACCCCTGTGTACCTTCTTGGCCAGCTATACACTTCAGCTTAGGAGGTCCGGCACTTGCCATAGCTGGGTTTGTTGTTAAAGCAAAGGGAAGTGGAATTTGTTGGTGAAGAAAAAGGAAGTCATTTATTTTTTTTTTAGCTAGCTCTAGGTATCTAGCTCCTTAAGTCAACTAATTTTAGAGATTACCGATTCAATCCCACAAAAGTAGAAGTTTTTTGTCGGCTAGCAAGTAAATTTGAAAGTACTCATAGTGGACGGTCCAACAGTTTAACATCTAAGATTTGTCATTCCATTAGAGGAAAATATCTTGTAGTGTGCTGTAGTTGAGAATCATACTATATGTATTTGGGAGACTATATGAATGCTCTGTCGCATTGTAGTCCAGGGAGCTAGTAGATATGTTATTTTTTTTTTAGTTAACATCAAATATCCAATTTACGCTGACTAATTCTGGGATGGCTAGTCTAGTCCTATAGAAGTTTTCTACTAGCTATTAAGGATAAATTGGGAAGCACTTGTAGCAGGTGGTCTATCAACTCAGTATTCTTAAGTCAACTCTTCATTAAGAAAAATTTATTTGTTAATATGCTAAAGTTAGGATTCGATTTTTAGATATAAAAAAAAACTGAAAAAGCACTGTACCTGGGGGCTAGTAGACATGTTAGTTGAATCTACGTTTGCGTAGCTTGGGTTGTCATTATCTACCTCAACTCAGAGGGACTATCACTTCAGAACATCTCATCTACACCTCTTGACTGGCCTTGGCCAAATTTCCTCCACCTCAATCAGACCCTACTGAGTTAGTAGTGCCGGATTGCTTTGGGTGAACACTGCATTGCCTCTCTGGTTAAGCCTCTTCTGAGTATGTCCTTCAATTGTAATGTCATTTGTGAGAACACAATCGGGCAAGGAGTTGAAAAAATGAGAAAAAAAATGCTTCCTTTATGGTCGGGTTAATCACATAATTTTGATGTGTTGATAATATGTTTAATGTTAATGTGTTGGTAATATGTTTTAAGTTTAAGTCTTTTCTATATTTTGATGTGTATCAAATGTGTAGAGACTTGGGTAATGCATATGGAACTCGTGAAACTTATTGATTTGATGAAATAGAGTCGTGGTCTTAGCAATTGTGGACGTGAACTCGATGATTCAGTGACTTAGATCAAGGAATGAGGGGTTTTTAGAGGTGTTCGTTAGACTTGTGAGCATGGATTTGATAGGTTGCTTAGCTCAAGAAATTCAATGTGCTTGATGGCTCAATGACTTTTAGATTAACCAGTGATGAATCTTGAGGAGTTTGGTGGACTCGGGGCATAAGCAGAAGTTGGGTGGTGCTGCAAGCTCAAAGATTTTATTGTCTTTGATTTTTTGACAACTTAGATTAAGGGAGTTGAAGACTCATAAATGAAGCAAATGGTGATTTTGCTTACCCGACCTTCTCATCGTCGGCCTTACAAGAAGATGAAGGGAGGTAAATCTTGTACTGAGCGACCTTTTAGGTGTCGGCCTTACAAGAAGATGAAGGGAGGTAAATCTTGTACTGAGCGACCTTTTAGGTGTGAGGATATTTAATCCTCAAGGAAATGAATCCTGCGGGAATCAACTCTTGTCCAATGAAGTGATTTTGTCACCTGAATACTCGGTGTAGGTGAGTTGAAGACTCATATAATGATATCGCGAGAGAGAACACAATCTCTGAGTTTTTTCCTTTCTGAATCTCATTGTAATTATTTGTGTCTACCTGCTTAGGGTTATGCTACTAAGAGAGTTTGAGTTTAAGCTTTCAATGTTTGTCTAATCCTTTAGAAATTTTTAAGCAAATGATTACCTTTATCACAATAAATGGAGAATGTGTATAATGAATTTTAGGTGCTCAAAAGCTTTCCAATAGCTTACAAATAAGAATTTTAACAGTTACTCTTCAACTACCTCTAGTCGATTATAAAAGGTCTCTAATAGACTAAGTATCAAATATAGTCATTAGAAGCCTACTACTTTACTTAGCGGTTAGTTATAAGTTGATCCTATAATTTATCTTCCTTCATATAATATGAGGATGGACTGTAAAAGATGTCTAGAATGATCATAATCACCTGTTACTATAATTGAATATTTTTATCATAAAAATGTTATATTGCTCCATGTCAACCACAATGCTAATCAATTAGATAGATTCAGCTGGTCTCTTAGAGTTTTTTGGTTGCCTAGTAACTTTAAGGGATTGTTAAACATAAAAAACAGAGTATCATTGAAATATAATACTCCTTTTGTGATTGTGCTTAACCATAGCAAGTCAATGCAAAGTAAATGTATGCGGATCACAATTAATCTCTCACAAATTTGAGCACAAGGAAAATCAATACAAAACACAGTTCTATGGAGACAAGCCCTCTGTTTTCACAACAAAGGAAGAATTTTTTGTTTTAAACTTAAATAGCTCCATCAGTTCAATATATATAACAGATTTAGCGTAGAAGCATAATTAGGAGAATGGTAATCATTATTAAGGTTCTTAATTCAAACGTGTTTAGTTATTAGGACAATGATTCGAAACAGGGCAGCAGGCTCATCCAGCAGTTCTTTAATTATCCATGCATTTGTTCACATTTTGGAGTGTGGCATTGCTTGCTCCTGGAACTGCTCCTCTGTGACTCCTGCAATCAGAGAAGTGATATTGTTGGTTCAGTAATACAAACAGATAGATAAGAAGAGAGAAGAAGTAGATTGCCTTTGGCCATGGCCGCCGTGGAGCTGATCCCTCCTTGAACCGTCTTCAGCACCCTGTCGTAATAATTGGCCCCCGACCACTTCTGGTGCTCCAACGTCTCCACCTTCTTGTTCCTCTCCTCCCTCTGGATCCTCTCCAGGTACGCCAGCATCCCCCTCCTGGCGAAATCCTTGGCGAAGGTGTCCGCCACCAGCGCGTCGGCGTGGAACCCGGCGAGCGTTATGAACTGCCAGCAGAAGCCGAGGCGCGCGATGGTCGGGATGAACTCCCCCACCTCCTCGTCCGTCATCCCGGACGCGTCCCAGTTGAAGGAGGGCGAGAGGTTGTAGGCCAGCATCATCTCCGGGTGCGCCGCCTTCACCCCCTCCGCCAACGCCGCGCACTCCGCCACGTCAGGCCGCGACGTCTCCACCCATATCAGGTCGGCGTGCGGCGAGAAGGCGCGCCCCCGGACGACCGCTGCCTCCACCGAGCCTTGGAAACGGTAGAAGCCCTCTCTGGTCCTGGGCAGGTCCCAGTCCCAGAACAAGCCCTCGAGTCCCAGTTGGGTCTCCGCCATTTTTCTCCTTCTCTCGATATTGGAGTCGTGGTGCGTCTTCGCCCATTCGCCGAGCCTCCGCTGCTTCTCTCCTTCGCCGATGCTCAGGCTCCGGATGCCTTCCACGACGCACTCTGAAAAAGTCCTCAATTTCGCCGCCGAGAGCCACTCCTTCTCGATGGCTTCTAGCTCAGGGCCGCTCTTGCCGGCCGCCGTCGCCTCCGCCAAAACGCCGGCCAAGCTCCGGCCCCGCAGGTTGGGATTGGTGCAGCCGAGGATGAACGGGTGGTCTCGAGAGTCGACGTTGGTCTGGATCAAGTTGGCGCCGACGGCGTCGGTCCTCGCGATCAGGACCGTCGCCACGCCCATCACGTCGAACTGAAGCCGCGCGGCGACGAGACGGTCGATGTGCTCGGCGACGGAGACGAGGACCTTGCCGGCCATGTGGCCGCACTTCTTGGTGACGGACGACTGGTCCTCGATGTGCACGCCGGCGGCGCCGCGCTCCACGAAGAGCTTGCAGAGCTTGACGGTCGTCGTGACGCCGCCGAATCCGGTGTCCCCGTCTGCGACGATGGGCCGCAGGTAGTCGACGTAGGGCGTGCTGGCCCGGGCGGCGCGGGGCATGCTCATGCGGGCCTCGCGCTGCTTGCGGTCGTGGAACTGCTGGGCGAGGAAGAGGTGGGCGACCTTGTTGGGCACGGTGTCGTAGGGGTAGTCGGCGAGGTCGGGGCCAGGCTCGTTGGTGGAGGTGTGGGTGGAGGAGCACTGCCAGCCGGAGACGTAGATTGAATCGAGGTGCTTGGCCATCATGGTGACCTGCACCGGGTCAAGGGCGCCGAAGGTGCAGGAGGCGCTGCCGCGGGCCTGGTGCGACTTCAGGGTGCGCCATAACTTCTCGGCGAGCGCGCCGGAGGCGTAGCTCTGCCGGAGGGTGCCGCGGAGGGCGACGACGTCGCGGGCGGAGTAGGGGCGGCGGGTGAGCTTGAACCGCTCGGTGCTCCACCACGCCTCCACCTCCGCCACTTCCGCCTCGAACCGCCTCTCTTCCTCCATTATCTGTCATTATTATTATTATTATTTTTCTTTTTTTTTAGGAAACAAATATATCAAAAATTTTGATTTTCTTATAGATTTGATCGACGCATTCAAAAGAAAAATAATCGTTATTAAAGAGCCAGTGAGATATTTATATATATATAGTTACCAAAGAAGGAGCTGAAAAGGATGGAGCCATGAGGGAGAGAGCAGTGAAGTTGCCTTGAAAAAGCTCTTCTTCTGTTTGATTTCCATCTCAATCTCTGTATCTATATATAACAAGAAAATAACTACATTTTACTGAACTACCCAGATAGATTTTCATAATACCAAAATGTTCTCAATTTACACTGTCAGAATTCAGATATATATTAAAGAGTTGTTGAGGAGTACATTGATTTTGAACCGGAGATATTTGTAGTTCTCTAAGTCAATCAGTTAATTTTATCCGGAATATATAGTGTGACTTTAATATTATAAAAGTTGAGTACGAGAAATATAAGAAATCTCTAAACCTGATTCAATGAAATGCTGATGAGGCAAAGTGGATCAAATCATATCCAGAAGCAATTGTTAAATCTCGAAACCTGATTCAATGAAATGCTGATGAGGCAAATTGGATCAAACATATCCAAAAGAAAGAAATTGTTGAATCTCTAAACCTGATTCAATGAAATGCTGATGAGGCAAATTGGATCGAATCATATCCAAAAGAAATTGTTAAAACAAAAAATGCATGTGTTTTTCGGTTATAGCAGTTGCGTGCGGGATGGAAGCTGCAATCCTGTTTGTCTGGTCCGCAGTTGCATGCCGTGTCCAAATTCGAATACATAAATGGAACAACGCATGCAAAACCACAAGTTGTTAATTCCGTTCTCTTCCCTTGTCTCTAGTTTTCCTTCAGCACCTTTTATAAAATTTTAACGGCATAATAAAAAAAAAATCTGTAAATATGCATGTTTTTTTGTTTATGATCTACGAATGGAATAAATATTTTTAGCATTTTTTGACGTTGGATCTTATCCATAGATGGATGACTCATGGTTGAGGACAAATAGCAAAGAGTATCCTATAATCAAGAATGAATACTACAATATAATTAAGGATGAATATTCCGACCTTTGAGTATATATAAATTATACTTCGAATTTAATTTACTCGATAGATAGATGAACTAGAAGGTAGATCACCTTTGAGATTGATTGGATAAAATCATATAACCACATAATCATTAGAACAATACAATACACTATTACATGGTAGATAATTTGATACAACTAGGTTTTGATTTATACACAGTTTGCATGGCTAGAGGTAAACTGCAAGGACAGATGTTATGTTTTGGTTGACATAATTTAAAATTCCTAAATTAGAATTCATGAATCTCACATAATGTGAAAAATTATAAAGTAGTTGACTTCTTTTTTGTCGCCTAATTAATTTAATATAATTTTTTTTTTACAGATTATGCTAAATTCATAGAACTGATTGTGATAAAACTTCCACCGCATTTTTCATTTTTTTAAAAAATTACAATAACTCAAAACGCTTCACAATCAAAGTTGTCCGCTGAGTACATTAGACTGAAGGATCGAACAAACGAAACAGCATTTGGGGAGAAAAGTTTATTATGTTTTAAATACATGTTCAAAATACAAAAAAACCAACAAGGTGCTAGCTGTTAAATTCTATATGCCACCAAATTTGCTAGACGAGATGCTCCTTCAAGACTTGATTAGAAGTTTGTTTTGTTCAGAAAGGATTAACATAATCAATCTAATATCTTTTTCCTAAGATTATTCCTGCAATCATCAACCGCAGAGCTACTGCTGAGATGAACTTTAATGCCATAGATCTGGAAGGGTCTTCATCATCTTGTGTTATTGGATGTAGGGGAGCTGATCTTTGACCCTGACTATTGTAGTCGTCATCTCTCTCACTCCTATACAAGAACGTTGAGGAACCCAGTCCAAAACCTCTAGAGTTTACCTCCTGAATCTGCAGGTTGAATGCAATTGAGATTCCAAAATTGATGAGCATTTATTGAATTTTTATCTATGTGATGTTCTTCAAAAGAGAAGTTAGTTTACCTTGTTATTCACTGTTGTCTTCACATTCAACTCGTTTCCAGGTGTTTGTCCACGACTATATCTCAAATCAGTCAGATTTACGTTGATAAGTGCATGTTTCTAGTTTCCTTCTCTAACCTACAAGTTCAGTGCAAATAAGCAAGAAAAAATTTGCTTCAAGAAAATGTAAATTGAGATCTAAAAAAAGAGAAAAGTTATGCAGAAATGAGATGAAACTGGTTGATAGAGAATGCCTCTGTTTGTCATTTGAAGCAACAGTTCGTCAACCATTGACTCTAAATTTGATTACATAAACACCAATAAGCAATGTGTTTCACCTATTGCAAGTTGGTTGCTGTTATTCCTTCCTTGTTTTGTGTACCAGAGTTGTATTTTTTATCTCAGCGAACTTTGATATCTCAAGTAGATCCTCTAGCTCAAGGATTCTCTTAGAAGAAGCATCAGCTATATTTTTCATGTCAATAAGGATTGCTTCAAGAGATTTCTGATTTTTCAATTACACAGAAACACTTTTGAAAGAAGTGACTCTGTCTTGGTAAGGATCTGGTCAACCAGATCCAATTTGTCTTCTAACTGTTTGCGTTGATCCTCATTCTTCGACAACCTTATGTTAAGGTCCAGAAAAGTACATTGTAGAGTCAACTTTTCTTTGTTCAGACACTCATTCATCGTTTGGGATCCATCAAGGTACCTTTGCTGTTTCTCGATAATTGCTTCCAAATTCTGTATTTCATAAAGGCTTGTTAGCTCATCCTTATGGTTTGATGCAACAACATCTGATTCACATAACCGTTGTTCATAATTTTGCAATTGAATTTCAAGCATAAGCAACTTTTCATTCACATCCCTAAGTTCAGAATCCTTTTCTTTGAGTCTGACCTCAGCATCTTTAAGGCACATTTCAGTTGCAGATTGGATTTCCAGCAATCCCAAATTATCATCCTCTAATTTTGAGATGGTTTTTTCGTAAGCAGCAAATCTTCCAACAGTTGCCTCCATCTCTGCATGATGTGAGATCAACAACTGGTTTAGTTTGTCGACTTTGAGCTTATAAGCTTCCAAATCTCTCTGAAGCTCCAAGTTTGTACCACACAACATATCAAATTTTAAATGAGATTCTGAAGCCTTCCTGTTAAGCTCCATTACTTGGTTATCCAGGAATACCAATCTCATTGCATTTTCTTCCAGTTCATCCTTTAGCAAAGCAATAGTTTTTTCATTTTCAACTGCCTTATCTATGTATTGCGCCTTCTGTTCTTCAAGAAATTCTATCTTATTGTGCAATTTTAACTTCAGATTCCTTTTCTGAAATTCTCAGTGCTGCAACATGGAATTTTAAATCTGTTTCTTTTGCTACAGCCTCAAACTTTAGTGTCATTTTTGTCAAATTGTGAGATAGGATGAGATTTTCTCTGGTTAGCCTCATTTCAGTCTCCATCAGGTCCTTTTGAATGCACACTTCTGCTAACTTTGAAACCTGAAATAGATCTTCTAGCTCAAGGTTTCTCTTTGAATCTGCATCTGCTACTGTTCTCATGCCATGATGCATCTCTTTCATAGATTTCTGGTTTTTCTCGAACTTCTTGTTACACAGAAATGCTTGTGAGAGAAGTGATTCTGTTTTGGTAAGAATTTGGTCGCCCAGATCTAATTTGTCTTCTAATTGTTTGCGTAGTTCCTCATCCTTAGCCAACTTCAAGTTAAGGTCTGACAAATGATGTCTTAATAGTGAATTTTGTTCTTCTGTTTGTCTCAACAGAGTAGTGAATTCTATTGCTTGATATTTCAGCTCTTCTATTTCAGTCTCTGCTTCATGACATCTCAATTCTGCAAGATTCAGTTGTTGGTTGAGCTCTGTTTTACGATGCTTAGAGGATGATAATCTCATTTCATTCTCCCTCGGCTGTTTATGAATGCTCTTTTCAGTAAACTTTGATTCCTCAAGTAGATTCTCTAACTCAAGGTTTCTCTTAGAAGGAGGATCAACTAATCTTCTCATGTCATGATGGATCTCGTCAAGAAATTTCTGTTTTTTTCTCAATCTCCATGTTTCACATTAATGCTTGTGAAAGAAGTGACTGTCTTGGTGAGAATCTGATAAACAGGATCCAATTTGCCATCTAATTGTGTGCGGATATCCTCATTTTTCAACAACTTTAAGTTCAGCCTAACCACAGTACTTTCTAGACCCATTTTTCCTTTAGTCAAACACTCATTTGCAGATTGGGATTCTTCAAGGTTTCTTTGCTTCTGCTTAATGATTGTTTCCAAATTCTGTATTTCAGAAAGAGTGTTTGTTAGTTTATCCTTTTGTTTAGATGCAATGGTGGATGATTCACTTAACTGTTCTTAAAATCTTTGCAATCAGAACTTCAAGTGCAAGCAACTTTTCATTCACATCCCTAAGATCAGAATATTTTTCTTTAAGTTTTCCAATAGTTTCATGCAGCTGGATCTCAGTAACTTCAAGACATGTCCCAGTTGCTGATTGGAATTGTTGCAAACTTGAATTATCCTCCAATTTTGAGATGGTATTTTCATAAGAAGCAAG
>JBBMJZ010042059.1:0-25111 GCA_037833815.1 Zingiber zerumbet
ATCCCTCGAACGTCGTGCACGTTCTTCTCGTCCACCAGTGTACTCTTTCGCAGCTATTTCGTCCTTCGGGCTCACCGAGCCGTTTAGCTCTCTTCCCGTGCTGTCTTTCTCGCTAGCTGCGTCTTCCACTCGACTTCCTGCGCTCTAAAGCTTCTGCGCACTTAAACACATGGATCAAATAACAAACATGACCTAACATAACTTGGTTGATTACATCAAACAACCACGGGGTCCAATAATCTCCCCCTTTTTGATGTGCATCAACCCAAGTTAAAGTTAGGGAAAAAACAGACAAGTAGTAATTTAAAGAAATTATTCAACTAGCATTTTAAGCAAAAAAGGTTGCAATAATAAAATTTGCAACACAAGTAATTTTTTTTTTTAATTCTTAATTCCCCTAACTCCCCCTAAACCTATCTCTCCCCCTATACCTATCTCTCCCCCTTTAATCACAGTAAAAAGAATGGGATAATAAGTATCAAGTAAAAGTTTTAAGTTTTAAAAATTTCTAAGTAAAAAAAATTTTCTTTAGGTTTTTTGCAAACATAAATATTTTAGGAAAGAATTTTCTAAGAAAAATTCTAACTTAGGCAATTTTTAGACAAAGATTTTTTTTTAAAAGTTTAAAAATTTTCTAAGTAAGAGTTCAAGTTTTTAAAATAAATCATTTTCAGAATAATTTTTAAAAAAATAAGTTTTTTGCAAACATAAATATTTTTTAAGATTTAGTAAAACAAATTTTAAGCAATTTTTTTTAAATAAAGGAAAATTCTAACTTAGGTAATTTTTTGACAAAAATATTTTTGAGAAGTTAAAAAAAAAATTAAACACAAATTTCTAATTTCAAAAGAAATTTTAACTTAGGCAAAAAGAATATTTTTTGAGAATTTTTCTAAGTACAAATTTTATGCAAGAAACATTCTTCTAAGTAGAAAAATATTTTGAAGAATTTTAAAAAATATTTAAAAAACTTTTTAAAGTATTATTTAATTCTAATTTTAATGCTTTACCAGAAATTTAATTAAACATTTTATTTCAATACTTTGACTTCCAAGTCGTAGCGAGACACTAGACTTTCTTGGTTATTGGAGCAACAACCACTTCCTTAGACAAAACCTCATAAAGAAATTTTAATGTTTAATGTTCTTGCTGAAAGCGCTAACTTACAAAAAAAATTAGTTAAGAAAAGATTTTGGAACCCAGTATAGGTTCCTTCCTACTGGGTTAATCAAGAACTTAGAAGGTACATAACTTTTGGGAACTTTTCTAAGTTGCCCCTGATGTCTTCATACCAGTTCAGTTTTCCATAAGTCCTAAGTTTTGATTTTAAAAATTTACTTAAGCATTCATGATCATTTTTCAATTTCAAATTTCAATTTCTCATTCTCTAATTTTAGATTGTCATACATTTCAAGAGGGCATGCTTTAGCTAAATTTAATTTTAACTCATTATTTTCCTTTTCTAATTTAACCAAATCTTTAGTGAGTACTTTAATGAATTGAAAAGACTGCTTGGGAGTTAGATTATGTACCTCACTTACCTCTATTTCTAATGCACCCCCTTCATCGCAACTTTCTTCTTCTGATGATCCTCCCCCTTTATCTATGCTCATCTCCGAGCTGGTTTCTTTAAAAAGATGGTTGGTCATCAGTGCTAATCCCGAGAAGCCTTCGACTTCAGATTTCGAGGATGAAAATTCATCTCATGTAGTCTTCAGACTCGTGCGTTTAGAGGACGTCGACCTTCGATTCTCCTTGTCCCTTTTCTTTAATTTGTGGCAGTCATCCTTGATGTATCCTTCCTCGTTACAGTTGTAGCATCGGACCATCATTTTGTTGCATTGATGCTTTTTCAACAGCGATCTAAATTTATTAGTTTTAATAAATATATTTAATTTTCTTACCAATAGAGCCGCTTTAGATTCGTTGATTGACGCTTCAGACTCAAGATCGTCCTCGACTTGTAGGGCAACATTGAGATTCGACTTCACTTGACTTGGCTCTGCAATTCGAGAATTGTGAAGTTTAAATGTAGAAAATAAATTTTCTAAAGTACTTACCTCAAAGTCCTTAGATATGTAGTATACATCTACTAAGGATGCCTATTCTGGAGTTCTTGGGCAGACGTTGAGTGCGTACCGGATCTAGTCTCGGTTTGTTACCGATTCTCCGAAGTTGGGCAGTTGAGTTATCAAGTCTTTGATTCTCGCTTGGAGTTGCGCTACCTTCTCGCCATTGTTCATCCGGAGATTCTTCAGCTGAGTTCGGAGGATGTCTTGCCTTGCTAACTTCGCCTCCGAGGTGCCTTCGTGGAGTTCTAGGAATTTATCCCAGAGGTCTTTGGCAGAGTCGTAGCTTCCGATCCGACTTACCTCCTGGGGCGGCAGAACGCTGAGCAGGTGGAATTCCACCTTTCCGTTGGCCACGAAATTGGCTTGCTCATTCTTCATCCATTGACACTCTTCTTTATCTTTTGGGACTGAAAAACCATATTTCATTGTCAATAAAATATCGAAATCCATTTTAAAAAATACCTCCATTTGGCGCTTCCATGTCGCGAAGTTTCCATCGAATTTCGGGGGATGAATACTTGTTCCATCTATCGTCCTAATCTTTGTGCTTCAGACGGCGGTTAGTCCTTCTGAGGCTGTCGGACTCTGATACCAATTGCTGGTGCAGCGGGGTTGCCAATAGGGGAGGGGTGAATTACCTGCAAAATAAAAATACCCTCTTCAAGGCTTTCAACTCCAAAATAATAGCAACAATTAAGAGAAACAGAAATAAAAGAGAGACAGGAAATTTAACTTGGTTACAACCCAGGGGATTGTTAGTCCAAGGTAGTCGAACATCTCCACTAGAATATCTCCTTCATTGTAGGTGGGCACGCCTTTTTTGCACACTAAGAAAGTGCAGAAGTTGATAGGAATTGAATACTGAGTTGAATAAATAATTCCTAAGTCAAGGGGTCCTTTTATAGCCCTTGGAAACTCTATCTCTAAGGTTGAGGGCACCTCCGAAAACCATCCGAGGCGCCTCCAATGTGAAGACCAGATAGAGTTCTATGCGGTTGCAAACGGTCACGAAGACCGGGTTGAGGGCGTCCTCAAGTGTATTAAGGCCGCCTTCAAGGGCGGCTTCAACCAGTGTTGAAGGCACCTACAGCTCCTTCTTCTAGCTTGTCTTCATCTTCACTTTGGCTTCCGAAGTTTCGATCGCATGGGTGATTTCAGCCAACGGAAATAGGGCTCACCTGAACCCAATTTCCGGTTTTCTCCTCAAGCAGGCTTCCGTCCCGGCTTCTCGTCCCTCGAACGCCGTGCACGTTCTTCTCGTCTACCGGTGTACTCTTCCGCAGCTCTTTAATTCGTCCTTTAGACGCACTGAGCCTGTGGCTCCCTTCCCGTGCCGTCCTTCTCGCTAGCTGCGTCTTTCGCTCGACTTCCTACGCTCCTAAGCTCCTACACACTTAGACACAGGGATCAAATAACAAACAGGACTTAACCTAACTTGGTTGATCACATCAAAACAACCACGGGGTCCAACATATTTTACCTTGTCTATAATTAAATTTTTATAAAATTTAAATCTATAAATTACTAACATACGAAATAGCATTAATAATTAAAAAAAATACATAAATATTACCATACATCAAATAAAAAGATATAAATTATAATAATATATAAAAATAAACTTAAACATATATACGCCAGATTGTGTGTCTGTTTAATTTTTTCAATCATTTTCTCATGCATCCGAAGTTGTTCTAATGTCATCTCACTAGTATTTTTTATAAGAATTTCATAATCCTTATGAAAGATCTCAATTTCCCGCAAAACTATTTTTTTATTTAATATTCTTTAATATCTTGCCATTCTTTATCGAGAATTTGTTCCATTGTATTACACTCTCTTACTTTAGATTTGCCCTTCCTCTTTGTTGCATTTTGCTCTATCGGACAAATGCAGGCTTCAGAGTCATCCACATCAACATTCGTATCTGGTTTTGGATTTGATGCTAAAGTATTCCCCCCTGATTCAGATGTTCTTGCTTTCTTGTTAGAGGAATGAGCAACGGATTGTGGAGCATATTTATCATACTTTTTGAGAACCCTCCACATACTTGAAATCCTTGTTTTTATTGTTGGTTTTCCGCATATTTAATGTGTTCTCCAACACATTCTCGTCACTCCATCAACTTTGACGTTGAGTATACAAATTATTATAGATAGCAGAAAATTCATTTATCATTGGCGCAAACTTATAGTAATGTGATTTTAGCACCTGATAGTTTCTCTTTATAGTTCCAATAGGTCGATGCTTGTTGTAGTAATCAACTATACGTTTCCAAAAAGCATGATCCTTTTGGTCATTACCAATGACTATGTCGATGCTGATAGTTGCCCATGATGTTGCAAGAACCATGTCTTCATCAAGAGACTAAAATATTCGTTTCGAATCATCTGTCTTCGGTTGAACTTCACACTCTTCTTGTGATGAGTGTGGTGGCCACTGAGTGTTTAAATAGACGATGACGTTAGAGATTCTTTGTCGCTAATAGATGGGTCAATAGTAATCCTTCTTGCTTCATTCGAAAACATGGCTGGTGATTGAGGAATTGAAAATACGAAAGACATAGAATGCATCCCAAATTGGTTGCTCATGACTGACCAATCTGTGTGTGAATACATACCAAATGGAGTTGGGGCAGTATTACTATGTAGGGAGAGCGAAAAATTTTGAGAATTTTAAAATTTAAGAAATTTGGAAGACCTAGTGGAACATATGAAATATTTTAAAAATTTAGATGATATTGAGTGTGAGATAAAAATTGAGGATATTGGGTATATGGTTTGGAGGAATGCGAGTATTTTGAGAAAATATATTTTTTTCTATATTAGAAGAATTCAAAAGATTTATAAAAGAAATATTAAAATTTTTGTTCATCTTGAATGTAAATAGAGAATGAAATGATGAAATAGCAAAGGAAGAGAGGAATGAAAAAAAAATTGGGTGTTATAAATTTTTTTAATTAAAAAATTGAAAAAAAAACGTTGAACAACTACTATAGATTTAGCCTTTGTGTAACGTTAACATTCAACATTCAATTAACCTTATATTCAACGTTTATTTTTTTTAATATAAATATTTTTTAAAAAAATGACGGAGCGGCTCCGTAAACGTGGAGCCGCTCCGATGCTCTAAGTATTTTATAGACTTTACGAGGACGAATCTTCTAGTCCTTAATTTACGGATCAGGGAATGGTCTAATTTTTTAGACCTTTAATTTGGATAGATCTTACCTATTTCTAGATGAAGTCTATCTAAATTAAAGGTACATGTATAATGGACCATCTCTTATTCCGCAAATTGCGGACCAGAAAATCCCACTGAGACTTTACAGGTTGAACAAATATATGAAGATTTTCTAATTATTTATTTATTGTTTTTTAAGAATAAACTTACGGTTATCAATCGGTAGTGTTAAGTTGATCGAGACTTAGGCTTATGTTTATTTGACTCATTTATATGTCATGCTAGGTTGAGCCTGACATTAGTTGTTATTAGAGGTGTGAGTGTCAATTCAGATAGGTCAGATAAGTTTGGATTAAGTTTAAATAAGGGTATTATGAAAAATTTTCAATTAAATCCGACTCAAATTCAAAACCAACTTAAAAATTATAAAATAATTCTATCAACCCTAATAATCCCGTCTATTTGATTTTTTATTATACAATATTACTCTTTTATTCTTTAATTAAATAATTAATTAAAAATTTAAATACATGTAATAATAATATTTTAATTTAAACATATAATGACAAATCTAGTCTAAATTATAAGATAATTATATTTATAAATTCAAATATTTAAATTTAAGAGTTTAATTGTCTAAACTATACACTAAAACTCTAATCCTAAATAATCTGGTCAACTCAAACTCAATTCGAATCAAAAAAAAATTTCAAGTCTATTTCAGATTTAACCCGATTTGATCCTAATCCTAAAATTATCAATCCTAATCCAATATTTTTCATATATATTCGGATCGAATTAATAATTCGAGATTATTTTTGATACCTCTAATTCTCAAAGCCCACCAATGTGTAATGCAAGTACAAGGTGCTTGACCTAAGCCAAGTTAGCTTATGCCTAATTGGCTAAGCATATCTAGCACTAATATATATAAGAAAATAAAAATATGAATAAAATATATTTAGTCTAGTAAAAAAAATAATTTTTTTTTATCTATTAGTAAAAATTATTAAGCATGGGTATCTTAATGATACATTCACTGAGAGAATTCCAATCGATATAATATGAGAGAAATAATATAATGAAAATCAAATAAATCTTTGTGTACATCTAAACAAGAAACTCATTTTTTTAATATAAATTACAATGTTAAATGCATCTTTAATACTTCTAAAACACACTCTGCTCAATAAAAGATTATTAAATATTACCATTCAGAATTATACTTAAAATTATTTAAAAATTTTTAAAACATTGATTTAACTATTGGCCCGTTATCAGTTATTGGGCTTTAGAACGGATTTATTTCATCCATTGGATAGTGGGATTGATATTAACGGGGCGGATCCACCAAGTAATGCCCGAATCCATAACGCGTGTATTGACGCCGGCTCGGTGCCGGCATCTACTGGCCGTTAGATCGTGGGATCACGTGTGTGGACTACCTGAACCGTATCCGACGGCTGGCTTCCTGTACTTTAACTAAACGCCAATATGGACCGTTGGATTGGTCCAGTGGCAATACCGTGATTCTGTTCTATTTCTCGTGGCACCCTCGTCCTCCTCTGTGAATAAAGCCGAGCCGAGAAGAGGTGGATCTTTCTCTCTCGTCGGCCATCTTCTCCTCCATCTCCGAGCCGGCGATCCGATCTCTGAGACGCCGCCGCCGCTGCCGCCGCCGCTATGGGGTTCGTTTCTTTTGCGGGGAGAGTCCTCTTTGCATCAGTCTTCCTCCTCTCCGTCTACCAGGAGTAAGCCTCATCCTCGCATCTCCCTGCCCTCTTTTTCGACTTCAGATCTGCTCGTTTTTGTTACTTAGGGTACTCGTTATCCTGTCCGGAGATTTAGGTTTCACTGTATTTCATGCTAAATCACGATTCTTTTCGTCTGGGTAAGAGTTCCGTCGTGGTTTCCCCCCAACTTCGTTACGATCTGTTAAACAAGGAAGTTGGTTAGCCCCGGATCCGGTTTTAGTCGTCTTTGGAAACAAGTTCCCCCTTTTATGCTAATCACATGCGTTATTGTTTTTTAGAAGAACTTTGGTGCTGTTCGATCGTACGTTAGGCAGTATAAATTTTGCATCTTTAAACACGTCGTCACTCACCATCAAATATGTTTCAGGGGAGAAAGAAAGTGACACATTGCGCTTCACATAATTTTTTTTGGGCAGAATCATATCTATGCGTATAGTTTTTTCTTGTTTGAGATTGTAGTTGTATATCTAGATGTTGTTATCTTTGATCTTGGAATCAGTTGAGGTAACTGGGGGAATATTTCAGCCTTTATATGTGAGTGAGAAGGTGATTGATATTAAATTTTTTGTGTGATATGCAACTGATTTTCTGTGTGCCATTTATTTATTCATATGCAAAGTTAAACATTAAAATTGTGATTGCGGCCACTGTAAGTGGTGTTTAGGTTTGCTAATGCTGCATTGCAACAAATGGCATGGAGCTCATTTACAACTAGAAGTCATCGCGACGTCTTAGTTTTAGGGAATCTGAACCTTTGGGAAATAAAACATTTTTTTTCTAAAGCAATTTCTCTCCATCAAGTTTGTTTTTTACTGTTCAAATGATTAGGAAATCTAACCTCTAAGGTTATTTTAATGATTATATGTTCGGTGTTAGAGCATTGTCATGTTGTACTTGTATGTTAACAACTTTATTTTTTTAAGTTATTTTAGAAATCGGACAAGTGCTTGCTGTTTTAGCAGTGTGTGTTACCTTTCATATATTTGCTCCTTCCAGTTTGGTACATGTTTAAAAAGAGATCAACAAACATATCCATGAAACTAGTGTTTGATCCGCAAAAAGAGAATCACTTGATTGTTAAATCTATGCTAGTTTGTGAACCTATATAGCTAGAACTAGGAGTCCAGTAGATTATTTGTATTTGGCGTTTTGATGTATGCTGGATGGAATTAATATCTAATTCTTATATACATCAAGGAAATATTTTGTTCTTTGTATAATTACATAGGAATAAAGCTCAGATATGTTGGCATGTGACGGGTGAGCCATAGGTACTTGCACTCGTGTAGCAATGTTCACTCCAAGTTTCTACCATGACCTACCAACAGATATTTTTCTATTATCTTGTTGGAAGGGTGCTGTTTTATTTGTAGTGGATAACTTTAGAGATCCTTTTCTCCGTTGGTTCTTTTACATGCCACTCTGTTGAAAGATGGTAATTAAACTTCTATAGAAGGCTTTCAAGCAAATAATTACTGTTAATACTTCTAGTGTTGGTTTCATCATATTTATAGTATGTAGTATTTCATGATAATAAGATGTAGTATTGGTCTATTAGGAGCATAATAAAATGGTTTATTCTGGCATCATTGAATATGTATACAATAACACCTGCTGAACTGCTAAACTAAAATGTCAAAAAAATGTAGTTACTGTGTTTGAAATGCTTAGATATCATCTCTGTCTGTCCAGATCTTGGTTTGAAAAGCAACCTGACAAAATGAAAATAGAAACTTTGCTCTAGGCATCAGCTCATCCACAAAAGTGTAATTTAGTTGGTGTACCTTCTGCTAAGTCTAATGTTTTTATGGTAAGAAGTTAAAAATTCTGTTGTAGTATATGGTATTTTTTGAGTTAGCAGGACACCGAAATAAGGCATGTGCTGATATTAATTAGCTTTCTGTTTTCAGGTTTATTGAGTTTGGAGTTGATGGTGGACCAGCAGCAAAGCTTCTTGCTCCAAAGTACAATATTTTTGTAAATCATATCACCTCACACCTAGGACTGAAAGTGCCTGAAGTTGATGTGAGAATACTCTCTTTTTTTCGCCATGCTCACTCTGTATTTTAGCAATCAAACCATAATAAATACTAGTTAAATTGATTTTTTTTTCTCTCCTCACTTTCAGATGAAGCATATAGTTTCTGCAGCCATAGCCCTGAAAGGGCTAGGTGGGCTTCTATTCATCTTTAGCAGTTCCTTTGGAGCGTATCTTCTGGTAAGTGATATTGTTCTCGGTTTCTATTTCCCGTTAGACTTCAGTTCTTGTTCCTCAATGCAAGCATAATGGCTAAACTGCTAGCGAGGGTTCTTACTTTAGTTCTTGGATCGGCTTCGTGCACTCCATTAACTACCCAGAGCAATTAGCTTCAATAGGATTTGAGATGACGGCACTTAAAAATGGTCCCGCTTTCTTCCTTGCAGCTGCTTTACTTGACTTTTGCAACACCCATCTTGTTCGATTTCTACAACTATGATATTCAAAGGCCAGAATTTGTAGAACTTTTTTCCAAGTTCACACAGGTTGTTTACTAATCTGTCTCCTGCCAACTTTGTCGATCAGTTTGGCCTCTCGTTTACTAAAATTACATCTTTTGCTGCAGAATTTAGCCCTATTTGGTGCGTTGCTCTTCTTCCTAGGTATGAAGAACTCGATTACAAAGAGGCATTCCAAGAGGAAGTCTCCTAAAACAAAGGCAGCTTAAAGGTAGAGAAAACCAGATGGGTGTGGCAAAATAGTAGTGCATTAGGAATTTGAATGCCTTTGTAAAACATTTTTCCTAGATTCATTCCGAGAACATCATTTTGTAGTTCTAAAAACTCTTTGTTGCCTTTTGTTTTCTTGAACTCAGTCATCTGAGTCGTTTAATTTGATATCATGGATTGTTTTATTATACACTATTTATTTGATCCCGATCAAGATATTGCAAGAAGTTGGAATTTGCTTATTCTTGATTACTCATCAAAACTTTTGGAGTAAAAGGTGTTATCATTTATCTTAAGTGGTTCAGTAGCGTCGGTCCTATAGTAAGATATAGAGATAAATTTCGGTCCTATAGTAAGATATAGGTAAATAAATTATGAAGATATTTTATCCTAGTCCAACAGTTATACGAAGGATAATCGTAAGATTTATTACAGTAATTATCTATACAGATATTAATTGTGCCAACCCGTAGGATTACTCATCAAAACGTTTGATGCTTCATTGATTGTTCTGAATGATTTAGAGGTTTCTGTGCATTTTGGATATTGTGGTTAGTGTTAAAAATTCGTCTGAATTTCAATTCTGCTCCATTGGTGAGATTTTAAATCCTATTTGACATTATTAAAAACTGATATATATTTTTTTAAGATTTTAAATCCTATTTAGTATATTTAAAAATGGATAATTATTTTTATCGGGATAAGATAAATCTTTATTATTCAAAGAATAAACAGTGTCATTAGTATATAAAAAGAGGTTAAAATTTTATGTCAAACAGTTTGGAATCAATAATAAAAAATGTTTTCCCAAATCTTAAATTGATTTTGCTTATAATATTAAAACTGCCAATAAGAAGTCTTAATTTTATTTATTTATTTATTGTAAAGTTTATATCGATTCATTATTGTTGCTGTTTCTTACTGCTCTGTCAAATACCCAAAACGGGTTTAGTCATATTTCAGACAGCATGTGACGAACCTGGAAATAAGCACAGTAGTGTTTGTGTAAAAAAAAAAAATGCTACCAAATAGGGATTGCCAATTTGAATAAATCGAGTTGAAAAAAAAATTATAAAAAATTTTAATCCGAATACTATCTAAAACCCCTAAATTTGATTTTAACTCGAATAACCCAATTAAAAATGACTACTTTATTATTTTCCCTATAAATCTTCATTTTTATCTCAGTACCTTAATTTTTAAAATAAAATTTAATTTAATTTCAAAAAATTTACTAAAACCTAAATTCAGATCAATATGACCCAACAAATCTTCGACTTAAAAACCCTCTAATTTGAATATAAAAACCCCCGATCTAAATCTAATTTTTTTCGAATTGTTGGCGTCAGGTTGTCAGATTTATTTTTAACACCCCTATTACCAAATACCACAATTAATTGAAGGGGTAAAAGATGATGGGAGGTGATGTTCCAATAGTGGCTGAAGTATGGATTATTTAGCCTAATAAATCAATAAGTTCTGTCTAGTACTGAATCTTTGTAATATCCTTTATAACTATGCCCATGGTGATTGAGTTTTAAAACTTACCACAGGCAGTGACGAGAAGTAGAAGCCATCCACTGGAAGTTGGTTGCTTACCGGGGGTATTCAGCGAAGTAAACTGCGTGCCAAGGATTTGAAGGCTTTCAGTCTCAGATCCTTTCAGATGCCATAGCAATTTCTATCCATTGTTCTTTTCAAAATATGGCATTCACAGTCGATACACTTTGAGCAGGCATTGACCTTTTTTGATAAACAAGTCAGCACCAGCTAGACTCTGATACAGTCAACTGCTATAAGAGTTGTTTTTTTAGTACAATTGAGACAACATCAGATACCGACAATGAGACGACATGACAAGTAAAATGCAAAGGCTGAAATCAGATATTTATAGGGGGGTATCTAGAGAGTATATAGATACAGACTATGAGACTCCAAATCAAGGGGAATTGCAGGTCACAAACCAACATGGAACTATCCTGGTTTAACTCAAATTTACATCGACTGACAGAAAAAAAACATTTGAGGGAACAGAAAGGATTTACATGACAATAGATTGAAAGAGATTTCATTACCTTGTGTGTGTGTTTAATTTTTTTTATTATTATTTCAGTGTCTATTCGATACTCCATCAGGTGATTTCAGATGAATTTGGCAATATCAATGTATTTTTTGACCCGAAACTTGAAATTCTTTCAGTTGCTTGAGAATTTACTCAACTGGTTAAAAGTTCTGCTAGGGAGATACCATACCGTACACGTTGTCAATCATCATTATCTGCAAACAAACAAGAGAGTTAGAATCAATTTCTTGATCCATATGCATGTGAAAGAATAACATAGGCATCAAACTTAGAAGATAACTGGTAGGAGGAAATGAGGATCGAATGAAATAATAACTTAAATGATTCATTTCATTCTTTTTTAGCTAGCATTAATGGAATAGTTTGATAATGAGATGATTCAAACGATGTTCAGCTATCCATAATGGTTGCTCCTGCCAGGTCTGTCTGATTCTAAGAATCGAACAGGCTCATCTAGTTTGCTTGGTTCACCCAGTATGCCCAGCTCTCACCATTATCACTAGATCCATCTGGCCCACTTCATCCGTGTTGTCTATTTAGCCTTCTTGCACAATTCAACTCTCTCAGTTTGTCAGAGTAAGAGAGTTTACACAATCCATTTGGCTCACTTGGCACTCACAATTTGTCTAGCTTATACAATTTGATTAGCTCGTCTAGCCAATCCAATCCACCAAGCTCGTATGATTAATCTGGTGTGTTATGCTTGTCTAGCCCATAGCCCATCCCCATCCCATATGTTTGGCAAGTTCAACTCATCTAATCCACTGGGCTTGTATAACCTATCTGGTTTCTTGTCTTATTAGGCCTGTGCCACTCTTATGGTTTGCCTGATTCACTTTATCCATTCGGCTCATCCAATCACTCAATGCAACTGAACTTTCCAACCAACCTAATTCTTACAGCTTCACCACCTGTTAGGTCTGCCAACCCATTTGACTTGCCCAGTTCATACATACAGTGAATTTGCTTAACTTGTTTGGTCCAATGAACCTGTCCAATTCAGCAAATCTTGTTGAGTCCTCCATCCACCTATTAAATTATCCAATGGATGGAATGATAAATTTCATTATATTTAGTAAAAGCAGAATGGATTACTATAGAATACAGATATAAACAAATTCCTCTGGCTTATTAGGCAAAATTGAATCATTTCAACTGAGTACCTGGTCACAAATTGCACAGGTATCACTTCTCTCCATCCACTCCAGGATACAGGACAGATGGAAATGGTGCTCGCATTTAGTTAGAATACGAGGATTCTCTGTATCATAATCTATCAAAAAAAAAAAAGATTAAGAATTAATCAGTCTGTGAAATCCAAGTGTCATAGAAAGCATAGGCGTACTTTATAAAAGGTCATCCTAGGAAACTTGCATAAGCATTCAAATAAATCAACGTAATAGCGATATCAAAATAAATTTATTCTCAAAATAAACACATGCAGGAAATCTTGAATAACACAACACTATCAAGAATAGTGGACAAAGCAATAAATATTAAACAAACAGATCCAGAGCAAATCAACACCTGAGTTTTGGTGAGAGATTGCAAATGTCATGAACCAGGCAGGATACCAAGGGAATGGGTATTGATCATGCTATGATTATGAAATTATACTCTTGTACCATTTTTCTCTAATGGAGAAGGATTGAAGCGGAAAAGTGTGGCTGCAAGATAGCTTATATTCATGTTGCTCAAGAAGTAGTATAACAAAAAGTGTTAGCAAACTAACCCAAGTATGATGCAACTAAAACAAGATTCACTGATTGTTGTCAGAATTAAAAGTAGTAAAATTGTACAAAACAGTAAATGCCCTAATCTCATGAGACACTATATGCATATAATGGAAAAATTAGGTCACTTCAACCAAGGACAGCACTACCTTCGAGACAAATAGGACAAGCATCCTCCTCTTCTGGAGAGGTGATAAGCTTACTGATCTCGTCTTCACTAATTTTAGGAGACTTCTGCTCACAGTCAGGTTTATTCTTGCAGCCTGAAGTTACAAAACTATCATTATTCTCTCCTGTTGTCTGAGAACTCAGTGTTTCATTTTCATCTACTTTAGTGCCACAATTTGCACCATCTCCATGCAATGTTGGTAAGTTCTCCAAACCCACATCATAGGGCAAAGGTGCAGGTGGTGCTCGGTAAGTGTCAGGTGTTGATGTGGCCAGATTATCATTGAGTACTCTGGAGGGGACTGAAGGCAATGCACCGCGGTTGGTCACTGACAGTGGTTCATTCTCTTCCAAGTTTCGAGGATGCTGTAATGTGTGGCAAGAAGATTTAATATATAATTTTACTGAAATGCAACTTTTCTGATAAAAGATATTGTGGGAGGAACTATGAAGCATATTCCACTGGGGATATACACAAGCAAATAACAAACCTGAGTTGAAAACATTAAAAAAGACCAGTTGCTTAAAGCAATATAGAACAAAAGAAAGTACTTAAAAATGCATAAATTAAAAATAACTAAGAAAGAAAGGAGCCTAGTGGACAATTTTAACTTACGAAACAATTAAAGCAGTAAAGGTTTAAGGAGCAAGGATTCCCCCAATCACCACAGTATAAAAAATAAGATTAAGAAAGAAGATAGGTTGGGATCTACCAAGCTGATGCAGTCACAATTGCTGAAAGGCTCAAAGGCTGACAAATCTAATCGCCTTGTGCATGCTATATCTTTCATGAAGAGGAAATGGTTAAGTATAAGACATTTTGAAGTTCAATACAGAGTTGCTCTAGATTGGGAGCTTATGTTTTTGACACTTGGTTGCCAAAAGCCACTACCTTGTCTTAGAAGTTGTTTGAGTAGAAGTTACATTTGGATCCATCTTATACCACTAGTAGTCAAAATCGTTGAATATACGAGGAATCAAGCTTCATATGGACATAAGCTATACAAGATGGATGCCACTATCCCCAAGATATTCTTCTAGCCATCAAGAATTGTAATCATCAGATGCTATTTACATTTGCATTGCTTTATAGTTTCTAGTTCAAGTCTCCTCAAATATTCTCAGCCACCACATTTCTATCCCTCATAAAATTTTTGTTCACATGTTCCCATGTTACGATCAGATGCACCTATACTTGTGAAAGAAGGAAAATAACACAGAAAAGACGTAAAGCTGAACAAGCATCTGATAATGGGCCCACTCCATGAATTAGAGCAAAACTTGTCCATGCTTCAAGTAAGGAGAAAAATGCTTCCCTTTGTAGTATTAAGAAGAGCCCTTAGTATGCGCCCCCACATGTTGGCGCAGATGGTTCATTCAGTGGTGTTGCCACAGATAAGTCTAGGGTCAATTCCTAGCGAATGCGGAAGCTCTGCAGATTACCTCACCCCCGCATGCACTACTTTTGCTCGACGAAGCCCCTCGTGATTTACCTGCCTGTATGTAGCCGGGGGCCGGCGATACTGGGCCACTTGGGGTGAGCATTATCACCTTTTTCCACATAAGAAGAGCCCTTAGTATGGGAATTGGAATTCACCAATTTCCAATGTCAAGATCAAAGATCTAAAAAAGAACATTAGCAACACTAGGATGCGATTATGCATGAGAAAAAAAAAACAAAATGGTGAAAACAAGATGAAGTTACAAATTTTGAAAATCTTAGGTCTGAGTTGTGTGGGTTTTTTTGGGAAACTATTTTGTGCATCCTTCCATTAGGATATGGAGGAAAAGTGGCTAGCCTTCCAAGAGAATTCAAACTTAGAAGCTCTAGTAGCAACCCACATCCCAACTCTTAGATGACCAACCTATATACAAAATCAAGTTTTTTGTGCTTAGTTATCATACAACAAAAAGCCACAGTGGCCTCTTTGTGTGGTATCCAAGGCTGTTGGAACCAAACTGATGGTTGTATTAAAAGTTACTAACAGCTCATGAAGATCAAAGTGAAGAAACTTATGGTTGAGGTTAGATAAGGATAATAAAAAAAATCCAACAAAATCAATCAAACACCGTTGATAAAATTTGATAAGAAAATGTACAAAATACAGATCATCAAAATGCAAACATATACAGATATCAATATGCAAATGACCCATTCAATATGTAATGGACAAAATAAACTTTTCTTCCATAAATATTGAAAATAAAAACAATCCAAAAGAAAAATTCTACTCACATGGTAGTAGGCAGGTGAGCTATCTGATTCAGCACTTCTTGATGAACCACAACAGCAACCACCCATTACCTATTTAATTGTTTGTCTAAATCAAAACTCAGAAGTAGAGTCCAACTCAAAGTTACAGAACATTGATACATAATATCCTTTGAAGCTTGAATCTGAAACAAGAAGCATAAACTGCTGTTAGATTTCAGGCGAATACAGATACAATTTAGTAATATGTATTCTAAAATTAAAGTTTTTCATCAAACATACATCCAGAAGGAGGTTAGGTCAACTAAATTAACAATAAGAATCAGTCCATGTACACAATAAATAATAATGCGATTGAACTGCTTCATTGCAGATGCAATTGCTCTACCTGCTCCATAAATAACCAAATGAATGTTGATGTTTCCCTTCCAGGTCTCAACTATGAGTTCCACAAACCTCCTTATGGCAATGATGAGAAAACAAAAATTCTAAGGTATCGATGCAAATTAATATTAGGCTCTTGTGAAATTGCTTTTTGTGCTACATTAGGTACGAGTGCTGAATGTATAACAACGAGGTGATAGCTCAATGGTCTACTAAATCCAAAAGAAATTACCATGTCAACCAATATAGAAAGACAAGAAACAAACAACCAGGCATCAAACAGTTTTAAGAGAATATTTTTTCCATTAGCTAACAAACTAAGGACTATAACAAACAAACCTCAAATAGGTCCCATCATTGTCCTAGCTCAAATGCATGGAAGCAAAGATGTATTGCATTATTATATACTTCTTCCTTTGAGCTCGATTCTTCAAATAATATGTATGCTTTACATGTGCTATATTTCTAGCACAGTAGAGTATTACAAATACTAGCCATAAAATTTTAAAAGTACAATATATCCATACCTTAGATGATCCAATTCTATTTATCTTTTGATCAACAGCACAACTGCCCTCAAGAGTCAAGATGTTGGAGATGTTTGGAAACCTAACAACTAAACCATGAGACTGAAATCTCAGGCCTTCTCAATTGAAACCAAGATTATGAACCGCATCCCAAACTACGATCAATAACCACAACCAAACCTCACGGGACTTTCCTAAGACACTGCATAAACATCATAGACTACATGCTCCAGCTGACTCAGTCTCAGTTTATTCTGCAGGCGATACATCCACAAAGATTTTATCTCACTGAATTCCTCACTCGCGCATGATTGTGATGGATATTAATTTTACGCCAACCCACTCAAACATCAACCAGCTCCAAACCTCCAACTTTAATAAAAACAAAAACAAAAACTAAGGCAAGTCGAAGTCACGAGCTCCTCTCCAAATTCATGGACAAGGAGAAAGACAACCAAAGAGATCTAAACTCCGAATCAAAGCAACCCTCGAAACGCCCAAATCCGGCCAGAACATGCAACAGTGCTCACCACCCGTATCGATCGCGAACACCGAACCACGGCCAGGTAGTATACGAAACGGCGGTAGAAGGTGAGGTATTCAAATTCAGGGGGCGATTTTACCGAGAAGTGCTTGAGGAATCCCAATCTTTATCGGTGGAGAAATCCGGCGAGGGTTTCTCAGGCCACCGACAGCGGCCGCAGCGAAGCGAGAGGGAGGCGTCGTCGGCCTTCTCTCTTCCCTTCTTCCAAGAATTAAAAAAAAAAGACGAAGAAGGTAGCGGAGGGCTTCTATTATTTCTTTTCATTAATAAACTACTGTCCATCGATAGGTGGGCAAATCATTAGCGAGACAATTATTCGCCGGTGTTGTAAAAAACTGATAAAGGAGCAGTAAATATTATAAATTTTAAATTTCTAAATTATAAATCGTCATGCGCTTTTATTATGAAATGAGAATTTTGAAAATGGAAATTTTAGACCGTTATCCAAATCGAAGTATATAAAAGTTTTTAGGCAAAAACTCAATGAAGCGTTTTTTCTTAATCATCAAGTGGCGTTTAATTTTTATTTATTTTTAATGAAAAGAGTATCTCACGATCGGTTTTGATTTGTTTGATAGACCGATTTTAAATTTAAACCGTGAATTAATTGAGGTGGACCGGATCGGTTCAACAATATTAATATTATATTAAGTTATTAACTATGATTTTATAGCGGTTAACAATGTTAACACGGGCTTGACATCTTGACCTAATAGTCATGTTTATAGTAACTATTATTTCATAATTACTATAAACTTGGTTGATTCAACAATATTCGCATTGGACTGATTTAGAATTTAATGTATGTATCAAGAGATAATAATATTAAATGGTATATTTGAATATAATAATATTAAATAGTATATTTGAATATTGTTATATCATTTTACAATAGAAGCTGATGAAGTGGAACACACTTTTGATTAAAAAAAAATAAAAGAGAAACTACGTTTTTTATTTTGCCCAAAATTTTTCTAATATTTATATTTATTTTATTTGAAATATAAATTTTATTTTATTTTCCAGCTAAATGTTTTACTAGTGCACTTGCCATTCCACTTGCAAAGGCAAACAAGCGTAAAAGTCTTTTGATTTTTTTTTAATACTTAAAGCGTCCATGCCTACCTTTCTCCTAGTTCACCGACCAAGTAACTCTATTGGATTCAAATTCTTATTTTATTTGTTCCCTTCGTTAGGTTTAAACTTATAATTAATATTATATTATTATACCTATAATATTTGATTAAAGGATAATTATATATATTTTTAATTAGTGTATATTATTTGTTATAGGTAATGTAATCATATTATTATAAAATAATAAAAATATCTTGCGCTCTTTTCTGATGGCAGCGAATAACGACAATGACGTCGATGATATGTTGGTACAGGAAATGGATTATGATATGTTTGATATTTAAAGGTAAATCCATTATGCCTTTTAGTGTCGGTTCTACGAATATTGAGGGAGGTAAATGTAGGTACACATGGCATAGACATATGATAGGGTAAATCCTAGGTCGTCAGTTCCTGAGAATCAACTTCTGGTCATTATGCATAGAGATGTCATGCTATACCCGGAGACATATATTTGGTATTTAAGTTTTAGTTAAACATAGATCTTAAAATATAATTAAATATTATTAATTTTTTCACGTAGATTATACAACTTTATTATTTTTTAATATAGATACATTACATTACCTTTTAAAACTATACCAAATAAAATAATTAATATTATAATATAATCTTGATTATATTACCAGATTAATTATCCCTAGTCAAATATATCCTAAGTGTCTTGTTACTGCACGATACCCATAGACACAAAGAAGCAAAAAAACAAAGTCTTAGAGGTTGATTTAGTAGTCAAATTAGTGGATTTAATCGATTAAATAGTTGATAATTAACTCTTGCAAATTCACATGCTTCAATACAATTGTGTGTGAATGTGGTGAGACAAACTAATGGATATGTGGACTTGACTGTGACTTCTTGTTTTAATACTCAGGTTTCTTGCTAGATGGGATTAGCCTAAAACTGTACTGGCAATCCTTTGACTAATTGTTTTAGAATTTCCATGAGATGATTCATTGCTGTCTCTTTCAATCATTTCCAGAATGGAACCTTGGAAAAGGAACTGGAGGGCCTTCTCAGCAGAGTGTGCCAGCTTCTGCTGATGACATGGAGAGACAACCTCAATCTTCAGTGGTAGATTGCAGTCATACTCAAAGTTGTTCAGATGCAAAGGAAGAAGAATATGGCCGAGTTGGTAGTTGAAGATTCATCGTCACGCACTGAACAGAGACAAGGTGAAAATGCTTGAAGTCATTAATGGCAGTGGCAAAGAAAAGCTAAAGCAGCAGTAGAAATGACTCAATCCAGATTGGCAAAAGAAGCGTGTTGTTGTTTCCCAGGGAAGTTAACTCAGATCATTGATTAGCCAGCATAAGGAGGGGCAAGAACTAGATATAACAGGATGTTTATGTAAATTTTTTAGCAATCGCTGTTTTTTTAGTACCAGATCACTTTTTTCCAACACAAAGTTTGATCTTTGTATGTTAAAAAAAAAGACTCGGAACACACTCACCGAAGAGGGTATCTATAATACAAGCTGTAATCTTGTAGGTTCAAAATGTTTCAAAAATTAACTGAAAATAACACCAGTCATTAACTAGTTGAGACAAAATCTTATAACCCTTTCTTTCGACGCTTGGTAGGTTTTGTCGTCCGCTTGCTCTGGCCAACCTCCGGTGGAGTTTTTCTTTTGATAAATTGCTGCTCCTAAAGAAATCAGCGAAGAAATAAAATGCAAAAGATTAGTGGTCTACCACCTAAGGTTACGCAAGAGAATGAAAGAATAATAACAGATAAGCCAAAGCACTAGATTTAGCCAGAAATCTAAGGTGTGTGGACATATATCCCAGACTAAAGTAGAGGCTAAGAAGAAACACTAACAAGTCATGAGAGAGCCATCCATTTGAAATTGAAATTTACAACTATGCAATAAATCGTTTAAGGAATAAATAATGGAATGTGCCAAATAATCAGTCATCAATTCAACAGAAGTCAAAATATTCACGTGTGTAAGCATAGAATGTTTCAGCAAAGATGATAGTTCACATGGAGTTGATTCTATGTTTTTTATGTTCTCAAATACAGTATATTCTGAGAGGTGTTCCGCTTCTAAAGGACTTTGTAAGAAAGTAGCTTAGCCTACAGGCAACTTGCAAAAATTATTGGCGTGACATAGTAATTACAATTATTACAAATCCAATTATAAATTCATTTATTAAAATCTTAATAAACATGAATGGCACACAGTTCAAAGGAGAGTTCAAGTAAAAGTACAGACCTCTTCCCATCTTCTTTGATGTTGTTGAAGTTTCTGACAGTAGGCCAAACATTCGGAGTGGTAAGCAGCAGCCAGTTCTTTTATCAAAGCCTTCCTTTTGATGATGCCAATCACTGTAAAAAAATGTAAAATCATAAAGATTGATTTTCAGTTTCTTAAGGCAATCAATTACTATGAGAAAATCATGGTTGAAAATGGTTATGGTAGAGTACTAGTTCTTTCACAACAGATGAAGAATGCTAAAAGCAGTGTGTAGCACATACAGTTGAAGAAAGCATTATTTCCATTTAAGACCAACCAATTGGTTCGGCCTTTATAGGAATAGGAACAACAACCATTTATGCCTACCAATTATTCCATAATCAGGGGATGCTTTTCTGCAACACAAAAGTTTCCTTATAAACTTGAAATATGAGATGGCACCAAACAGGAATTCATAGAATAACATCAAAAGCTCTTCCAAAGTTTCAGAATATGTTGATAGATAGACAAGCAGATAAGTGGTTTCTCTAGTTATTTATTGCAATGTTAACAATTTTAAATATACTTGGTATTTACAAATTAAATAATCTTAAATCAGAAGTAACTCAGTGTGCCTCTTAAAAGAAAAAATTGGTTGTTTCTATCAATGGATGTAGACACCTATAAATGCTATCTGAACAACCTCAGATTCCCTTAATCTCTAAATATTTCTACAAGTTGCAAAGGATTTGCAGCATAGATGCTCATTTAATCCAAATTTTGCATACTAGTTTCAACCCAAATAAGATGAAAACCATGAAAGATGATTGTTAAGGCTTGGATCACTTCCTTTAAGAAGAATTACAAAGACAAATTGACATTCCAGTAGTCATATTACTTGGAACTCCCAGTTCTTCTAATCCTACATAAGAGACAAAATCATAAAAAAGTGACACCAAAAATAAGAACCACTAGGTCATACATAACTTTCAAAGGGCGATATTAAACCAATGGCCATAACTAACACTTGATAGCTACTATAGAAAGTTCAATCACCAGTTGTTTGGTCCAGTGGTAAGTGAGCCAGATCAGAAGCACTTTTTGGTAAAAGTCAAAGTTCAAATCCGTAAAATTACACACTATTGGAAGGGTTTAACTAAAAATAATACCATATAGAAAAGCATGAAATTGCTAGAGATCTGATTCAAAACTGATGGACATATAAATAACTTACTTTTGCTGGGGTCAAAGTCTGGCTCATCTTTCAATTGGGAAGGCTGCTCAGGTTGGTCTGTCACATCCATTAGCAATGTTGTAAAGACTGCATGCAACAACAGAAACTTATAAGGATGCATACTAATACTATATCCATATTGCAATTTGAATAGGTGGACTTAAGCACTCTGATAATCACTTATAAATTCATGAACCTAATTTGTATTGTCTACCAAACAAAAACATAGATGATTGGAAACATGCTTTCCATTGCTAATCAAGTGTAATTCAACATTAATATTTACACATCGAAGAACATTGATTGAGAAACTATCATATCAAGGTTCTAAAATTCGTTAGGCAGACTAGTGCCTAGACCGCTTAGGCGGGGACTAGGCGTCGCTAGGCAGATTTCACGGTATCAACATAAATTACATAATAATCGCATTCTATAACTCCAACACAATAATATCAAATTGAAAATGAGTTCAAAATTACACAACTAATAAAATATCACAAATTTATTCTACTTCTTCTCCATAATTTTCAACAACTTGTTCTTCATCGGACACAAACTCAATATCATCATTGTGATCCTCCTATGCACTTTAATTTCTTTCACACCCAGATGAACTTGTAGTTAATGAAAGTATCCTCAATGTCACTCTTAGCAAGCTGGGTGTGTGAGCACCGTATGTACTCCACGATCAAATGTATCATCATTTTTTTCACATGTTTTTGCTGCCAATATTTTTCCAAATAACTCATTCATGTCTCTGTATTTTGCAAATTCCTCCTATAGATATAACTCATTGGCATGCAAAATTTCCATACATTCAAAAATATCCTCATAAAGAGCAATAGAACTATCTTTATAGTAAAAATAAGGATTCAACAAAAATACAGTGGCATGCATGTATGAAGTCTATCCTTTATTGTTGACTCAATAATCACTATGATAGGCTGATAGTTTGATTCCACGTTGTTCAAGGCCACCTTGATATCTTCTTTAGCATGAAGAAGTTCCCCGTATAGAAACCCCATGGATGGCTGGCTTTCTATCTCCATCTACCAATCGAAGAACTTTTACCAAAGGAACAAATATTTTCAAACAAAGTGTCACGTCATTCCAAAAACTTATGCTCATCACAGTAAAGTAAGTCAATTTCCCTTTGTTTTTTACCATTTAAATTTCTCCCACATGTCACTTGTAAATACGACCCTTAAACTAGATTTTTTTTCAATCAAAGTTTGCAATGTGAGGAAATTTGATGCAAACCTGTTAACTCCTAGCCAGACTACATCTCTCTTCTACGTGAAACTTCTCATCAACGACAAAGTCTTATAGTGAGTATAAATGAAAATGGTAAAAGACTTGGCTTGCTCAATAACCTTTTTATATCGTGGAAGCTTGCCAATACTTTCAAACATGAGATTAATGGTGTGAGTTGCACATGAACTCTAAAAGATCCCAGGTCTCTTTTCTCTCATCAATTTAGCTACCACCGTATTGTTGGTGACATTGTCTGTTACAATCTGAACAATATTCTGAGCTCCTACTTATTCAATACACTTGTCAACATACTCAAAAATAAGTTCAGTTGTATGTGCCCCGTCTGAAGACTCCTTAAACTCTAAAAATGTAGTACCCAGCTTGCAATTAACAAACAAATTTAAGATGCTTCATCTTTTTCTATCACTCCATGCATCTATCATGATTAAGCACTCATTCTTTGCCCATTCTTCTTCATGTTTTTTCAACAGTTGCTTTGTTCTTTCAACTTCGGCTTTCAATAGTAGCTCCCTAAGCTGACATTGAGTTAGAGGCTTGAATCCTAGTCTAAATTGACTCGCTGCCTCCATTAGTTGCTTGAAGCTATCATTATCAACAACATTGAATGGGATTCCATTTTTATAAACCCATCTCCCAACAGATTGCTGAACTTGTTGAGTAACTTGAGTTCTCTCTTTGAAAAGAGCTTCATTTATATTTTTTTGGCGAAGCACTTTACTCCCATGAAATCTACATTTTCTGGAGCAATTACCGATGCATATCTATCCATGGGGCCAAGTGGAAAAATTTTTTTAATTCCATCTATCCCTTCAATTTCAGGACTTTCTTCTTCATCTAGAGAAATAGTCACATCTACTCTACAACCAAGGCTCTAAAATTCACTAGGCGCTAGTCGGGGAGTAGACTAGCGCCTAGCACCTAGACCACCTAGGCAGGGACTAGGCGGCACTAGGCGGATTTCACGGTATAAACATAAATTACATAATAAATTACATAATAATTAAAATAAATTATCTTTCAATTTGCAAGTATTAAAATGAAAAAAAATTACCTTTCGACTTTAATGAATATTGCAAGTGTTTAATGAAATGAAATTTTTAAAGGATGAGGCTTCGACCAACCTTCAATTCAATCCCTTCAAGTCGCTCGGTTGAGGAAAAATCAAACAACAATTTTTTCTTCAAATTGATTTCTCCATCCTTTAACTCTCTAATTTCTCCAAAATGTGGGCTTCTTCATTCGCTCTGAAGATAAAGTTTGGTGCTAGCTGCTAGGGCAAGCCAACAAATTGATTTTCTTGTTGAACCAAAGTTTAGGGCTTATAAAACTTAAGCGCGGCACAAAAAAAAAAGGGTTACATTTCAATTTTTTTTTTAATTGGGCTTTAAATTTAAAAGCTCAAACTAAAAAAAAAAAATCATGAAAACCTTGTACTAATTCTGAGGCGCTTAGACGATTCAACTGATTAGTCGGCACCTAGGGCCGCCTAATCTTGCCTAGGCCGACTAGCATATTTTCGATGAGGCTGGCTAGCGCCTAGCGCCTACCTAGGCGACTGAGAAAGTACCCATTGCTATCACAGGCAAACCACCTATTGAAAATGCACGATAGAGAGAAGATTTGGGGAACGAAGGTGGAGGAAAATCTTTGCTCTATTATCTGTGTGTCTTTTGCTCTTGATCACAACCTCCTTACATAGGAGCTTACTCAGCTTAGACCCTTGCAATATTCAATAACCAAATTAAAATCATTTACTACCCATTAATCCGTCTAGCTCAAACGGCTGAAGATTAGAAATTCTTCATTAATAATTGATTAATGCATCTATTTCATTTGAGAAAAAATATCTAGGTGGAAAAAGTTTGTTCATTCACTTGGATAAATTTTGTCCCGACGAGTCCGATATTAGGTCGTGCTCGC
>JBBMJZ010042227.1:0-25091 GCA_037833815.1 Zingiber zerumbet
TGGTATCAAATAAACTCAAGAATCCAATACACGAAGAGCAAATATCGTAAACCTGCTCTGATACCAAAAATATTGGTATCAGATAAAGTCTCAAAAATCTAGAATGCCTAGCAAGTATCGTAAACCTGTTCTGATACCAAAAATATTAGTATCAGATAAACCTCTAAAATCCAACACAAAGAGTTTTGAAGAGTTCTTATTGGTTAAAATTTATATCCAAGGAATTATAAAAGAATACATGAAAATTTATTAAAACTTTTGGATATCAAAAGATTTTCATAGAGTTTTAAAAAGTCAAGTTTGAATACCACATGACTTTTTAAAACTTTATAAAAATCTAATTTGAATACCACTAGATTTCTATAAAGTTTATAAAAATCTAGATTGAATATACCTAGATTTTTAAAATCCATAAAAATCATTTACAGTAATTAAAAGTCTATTATTGAATAAAAAAATATAATTGTCTCATAAAATATAATATTAATTCGACACCCTTAATACTAATCTTAAAAATTATAAAAAATTATAATAAAAAAATTCATAATTATTTTTTCCCTAAAAATTATAAAAAAACTTATTCTAAATCAGATTACATTTAGCATTGTCTATATTTTTTTTAAAGTAAAAACCTTTTTTTAAAATGATTTGTACCATTGTTGCTAGCCTGCAACTTATTCATATTATTTCTAAAGTTAACAAAAAAAATATAATTATGATTATTTTAGAAACAGTTTGCCATAAAGGGTTTCTTTCATGAAGCTCATCGACCCGAAACCCGACGCACCCGACCCGGTAGAGCATCCGGCTCCCTCTCCGTGTCTCCCACACGTTTCCCCCGTGATATATATTGCTCCTCGCTTGCTTTGGACGCTAGGGTTTCCGCCATCTTCCTCAGCGAGCATCTGAAGGGAGTCGAGGTACGTTTCCGGCGCCTTCTCCGCTTCGCTAGCTCCGGTTTTTTTTTCGGTACCTTTATGAGCTCTCGATTTGTTGATTCCGTCTAACTTGGTCTCCGTTCTCTTCTCATGGATCAGGGCTCGCGTTACCTTGCAGTAGTAGGTCTTCGTATTCAATCATGTCGGATCGACTGACACGTATCGCTATCGTCAGCTCTGATCGATGCAAACCGAAGAAGTGCCGCCAGGAGTGCAAGAAGAGCTGCCCGGTTGTCAAAACTGGTCTGCATACCCTTGCTTACATTTAGGAAGCGCTATTTATTATTTTATTTCAAAAATTTCTCTTTTTTTTATAGTTATTTTATGGATGCCGTTCCTAATTCAACATAATTTTTGTACTATTCATTTGGCATTTGCATCTCGAATATACCTTTTGTTAGATTTGTAGTTCTATTTAGATTAATTAAAGTTTTTCAATGTTTAGGATATCCAAGGGGCTAAACAATTTATTGAGGCAAAACATTGAATATGGTTCAGCATGTTCCTTGGTTTAACAAATTTATAAAATCAGATGTTATTTTCATTTCTTTCAACGATAAGTGTCTAGATTTGATTACAAAATGAGACGTGGGAAACTTTCTTATTTTTCAGCACTAGATACATGGACATGCTAAACATTATTACAATGATAAAAATTAGTATAATTTAATGCTTATATCAAAAAGGTATTTTTCTTCGACTTTACAACTTTTATAGCAGACCATGAGATTTGATGCTATTATCTGTTTAGTTCTACTTTGATTTGAATGTCGTTTTTTTTATTGTATTATGTACTTATTTGTCTAGAGGAATTATGTTGTTCAATTTATCATTTACTTTTAACAGGAAAACTATGTATAGAAGTGACTTCTGCCTCAAAAATTGCTTTCATTTCTGAGGAGTTATGCATTGGATGTGGTATCTGTGTCAAGGTCTCCTGGTCTTCCTTTTGGATTTAATTATATTTTTTTTGACATTGATCATCTTAGAGACTTAATATATCTCTGGCTTTTGTTACTATTTATTCTTTGATGGTAGAAATGCCCATTTGAGGCCATTCAGATTATCAACCTACCAAAGGACTTGGATAAAGATACAACCCATCGTTATGGACCAAACACATTTAAACTGCATAGGTAAGTGAAATTTGTATGTTGTAATATGGTCTTCTTTTTTTTTACTAATATTTATTTATTTTGCATAATGGATGTATGCTTATACAGATTGCCAGTTCCAAGACCTGGACAAGTTCTGGGCCTGGTTGGGACAAATGGTATAGGGAAGTCTACTGCACTCAAAGTACTGGCTGGGAAGTTGAAGCCTAACTTGGGCCGATTCAACGTAATTAACTAATTTTCTAGTTTCCTTTGGAGTATATATTAGTCTTATTTAATTTTTCTCTTTTGCAGAATCCTCCTGATTGGCAAGAGATTTTGACATATTTCCGTGGCTCAGAGCTTCAGAATTATTTCACTCGTATACTGGAGGATAATCTAAAGGTTCTCAAAAGCATGTTTTGCCTCTTTCTATTCTGTAGTAGGCTAGATACCTGGTAGATGATTACTTCAATATATGCACTTGATAACCTATAGACTGTTTCATTTAGTTTTGGTTGAGACATTTGTCCTCCAGCTAAGTTTCTCAAATATTTTTTTTTTACCCTCAAAAAGAATCTAGGCCAAGTTTCTCCATTGTGCATTCAATTGTTCATCAGATAATTGAACATCATGTATTCGACTGATTTGCATAAGGCAGCAATATTAATAGTCAAAATTTCTAGCCATTTTTATGGTGATTGTGAAGATTCATGCAAGGGACACAATTTCTGTGGTTTATTTGCTAAAAATTAAGCTGTTGCGGTTGATACACATGTCAAAATCAAGATAAATACAGAATGATGAAAATCTGTACATAGAAATCAATTATGTGCTTGCTTCGGGGTGCTCGTTTCCCTGATGCAATAAGTATAAATAATAAGAGTTTCTTATTCAGTTAATTATATTTTTTTTCACGTATATAAGTTTTTCATGTATTCGTATGCACTGGCTTCTGTTGCATATGTATATTGGACCACACAAGTTGCCTATGATGGTTCATTAGATTTCAGGTCATATTTAGTCTTCTGGTACTCAAATTCCACACCAAATTTTTAGTCATTTACAAAGGCATGTAAAATACCTTGGTTTCTGCTTATCAAGTCTTTTATATGCTTATCGTTTTAGTATTATTTTAACAATGAAATATTTTCTCATATTTCAGTATGTATCTGCTTTATTGATTACATTTAATATAATAATATATACAATTAGCGGCTTGTCTCTTCATGTTAAATTTATTTCTTTTGTATAATGCAGGCAATCATCAAACCCCAATATGTGGATCACATTCCAAAAGCTGTTCAAGGGAACGTAGGTCAGGTTCTAGACCAAAAAAATGAGAGAGAGATGAAGGCTGAACTATGTGCTGATCTGGAGTTAAATCAAGTTATTGATCGAAATGTGGGGGATTTGTCTGGTGGGGAATTGCAAAGATTTGCTATTGCAGTAGTTGCTATACAAAATGCAGAGATATATATGTTTGACGAGCCTTCAAGCTATCTTGATGTGAAGCAGAGGCTTAAAGCAGCACAAGTTGTTCGCTCCCTCCTTAGGCCTAACAGGTATCTGGGTCTGTTGTTTTAAGTGGTTTTTGTGGTCTAACATCAAAAGTCCCCAACTCTCTTATTTGTTTTTTTCTCAGCTATGTTATTGTTGTTGAACACGACTTGAGTGTACTGGACTACTTGTCCGATTTCATTTGTTGCTTGTATGGGAAGCCAGGTGCTTATGGAGTTGTTACATTACCCTTCTCTGTGCGAGAAGGAATCAACATTTTTTTGGCTGGCTTTGTTCCAACAGAAAATCTCCGGTTTAGAGATGAATCACTTACATTTAAGGTAGATCCTTGTGTTAGTGGAAAACATATGGCACGAGAAACTCTAGTCTAAATTTGTTGCATCATTTAGGTCGCTGAGACTCCTCAAGAAAGTGCTGAGGATATACAGACATACCAACGTTATCGATATCCTACCATGACTAAAACCCAAGGGAATTTCAAGCTTAAAGTGTTTGAGGGTGAATTTACTGATTCGCAGATAATTGTGATGCTGGGTGAGAATGGAACTGGAAAGACGACATTCATAAGGATGCTGGTAATTAACATCCCTCACTTCTCTGCTTTTATGTTTCCTTGTTGCACTGTCTAATAATTGCCAGGTGACACAACGTTATGTATATGAATTGGTCCCTCAAATTATATAGTTATTGTATTCCTACATGAGCATACTAAATTATGGAGTTTTTATATTTCTACGGACCATATTTTAAATTAATGAGGTCCCTCAACTACATAAGTTTATTAGAATTTAGCAATTATTTTGATGCCTATCTAATGATCATTGCAATGGACTGAATAGTAAATGGCATGTATGTAAATTCTAGATTAATAATGATTGTATGCAATGGTTTGTGCGCTTTTGTGATTTCTTCTGTGGATGCTTAGGAATCATTTCTGCAGCATATGAACCTGGTGTTAATTTCCTTCTTTTGCTAGAGTTTCGCCATTTGGTTGTGACACACAAGCTAGAAGCCATCGTTTCACTTTACTCATCTTGTTTGTGTTTGGCAATTTCCAGGCAGGATTACTGAAGCCTGATACTGTGGAAGATTCAGATGTTGAAATACCTGAATTTAATGTTTCATACAAGCCTCAGAAAATTAGTCCAAAGTTTCAATCAACCGTAAGGCACTTGCTGCATCAGAAAATACGGGATTCATATTTGCATCCGCAATTTGTGAGTGATGTCATGAAACCATTGCAAATTGAGCAATTAATGGACCAAGAAGTTGTGAATCTTTCTGGTGGAGAATTACAACGAGTTGCAATATGTTTGTGTCTTGGGAAGGTTTGTCTTTCTAGTATTTTTCTGTTCTTATATTAAATTGATTGTTGGATAAATTATATGTATACTGTGTGACTTAGTGTTGAATAATTCAATACTAGAGAGGACTCATATAATGCCTTCAATAATCCATAATCTTTGAATCTTGTTTTTCCTTTATATTCTCATTAAGTTGCATTTTGACTATTATTCAAATGGTATGACTTGTGGACCTGAATAACATCTGTGATATTTTTTTATAAGATATTAATTTCTGAATCTTTATCCAGCCTGCAGATATTTATCTGATAGATGAACCAAGCGCTTATCTTGATTCAGAGCAGCGTATCGTTGCCTCAAAGGTGATTAAAAGGTTCATCCTGCATGCCAAGAAAACAGCTTTTATTGTTGAGCATGATTTCATCATGGCAACCTACTTGGCTGATAAAGTCATCGTTTATGAGGGGCGGCCTTCTATTGATTGTGTCGCTAATGCGCCTCAGTCTTTGGTATCCGGGATGAACCTATTCTTGTCTGTGAGTACAGAAATATTTAGTTTCCATCATCTTTAATTATTTTTCTTCCCTCTAAATAAGTTTTTTGCTGGATCTGTCGGTGATTGATGGAGTTCTTCTAGAATCAATCATCAGCTCTTCAGCCTTCGGCATTTATAAATTATTTGCTTATTGATTTCAATGTTCTGGATCACATTTTTCATTATGTTCGCTTTTGGCAAAAGAAGATGATGTGTCATTTCTTGACTTTCCTTGCAGCATCTTGACATTACTTTTCGTCGAGATCCAACCAACTACAGGCCCAGAATAAACAAGTTGGACTCTACCAAAGATCGAGATCAGAAAGCTGCTGGATCTTACTACTACCTTGATGATTAATCAAATTCTTTTGCTCTGCTACATACAGGTTCATGTTACCCGTGTTCCCTCTACCTGTGCACTGTCTTCTTGTTCTTCATTAAAAATTGGTTCAAAAATCAAACTGGAAAGCTCCTGAACACTGCTCGACTAGTTGAACTCAACTGCTTGAACTACAATTGCATATCAAATCAAGAACTGACCCACCCAGACAAGCTGACTAATTGGCCAACCTTTGATTGAGCAATTCAATTGCGTAAATATAACAATAATCCTACATTTTAGTTATAAAAATCATATCTGATACATTAGCCAATCTAAATATATCTAATATACTAGAACATAAATAATAAGTATTGATGAAAATATATCTATTAATCCAATATTAAAGTAGATAAATTTGTTATTGGTATGTCAAAATGGTAAATATATTATCCATCTAATATTGAAGTAGATAAGAATCATTCTGGTTAATCTGGTTTTTATCCTGGTCAAGTGCAGATCTGATCCCATTGTGCAATCAGATCTGATATTATGTTTTGAACATGTCATGGTTGTTTGTATATTATTTGCTTTCAACTGTGCATGTTTTCCATTCAACAATCCATGTAATTTTTTTTCTTCCTTCTCAAAGAAAACACAATTCTACCACACTGAGCTACATTGCTTGCAGATGCATTCATCTTCGCTCTCCTTTTTGATCCTGAAGATGAAACTTCTCTGGCAAACAATTCATTACCGCAGGCAGTAGACTAAGGCTTTTCCTCAATGCTTCATGAAGAAACATAAAATGCTGCTTTCCTGGTTATTGTGAGCCTACTCGGGAATAGACTATTACTGGTCAAGTTGATATTTAGATAACAGTGATAGTATTTTATTGATGGATGTTGCTGTGGGCATGTCTAAATTGTATCAGCGTTCTTTTCTTGACGTTACTTATTATGTATCACATATTTGAAATTTTGTCTTTGTATTTATTATTGAAACCTTGGGTTTTTTTTCCCAATATATCTGGTGTGAGTGTGACGTTGTTCGGAAAGTTTTTGAGTAGATATTTTTTTTGGCAACAACATTCTATAAGCTATGTATCTGCACTCTATGTATGTAGGCTGCTTAAAAAACCGAGGAAAGTTTTTTATATGGAAAAATTTTCACTAATTATTTTGTAAGTAAGGATGGATTGTTTATCCTTTCGTGGTTTACTTAATAATAGAGGGATCAAATTATGAATCCATTTGTGATTTGTTAAAAAAAAAATACCTACCCAAATATATATATATATATACCCACTAACGGTTTGCATGAGCTAAGCCTTTTATAGAGCCGTCAATTTAAATTGGGTCGGTCGGATTAGCCCATCCCGCCTAATAATTTAACCACATAGATTATAATTTTACCAACACAAACTCATCATGGGCCAATCCACTTAGGCGCGCGACCCATGCAGGTCAGCGCACATATGATTTGAATTATCCCGCAAGTTGAAAAATACATGTAGACTAAGTTTTATATCAATTTATTATCTTTCTTTATTATAATTTTAAAAATAATAATATTTTTTTCATCAAATATATATACTCATTTTCATTTATTTATATTTGAAATATCTATTTCTAGATATATTTGATTGATAAAATCTTTCTTAAGTGAAACGATGAAGATATGATTTTTTTTTTTTTTAATTTTTATGGGCTCTCAGGTTGACCCGCCAAACTTACAATTTGTCTTCGATTAAGTTGGGTTGGAGATTTCCCAACTCGTCAAGATGACGGGTTAGCCCATCCCGCCCCACCAAATGGTTGACTGACCCTACCATGAGCCGACCCGTCTGACAGCATGATATCTGAATCTAGTAGTTAACGTTGTGTTCGAGTAAGGGAAATACCAACCGAACAGCATTTAACATCCAGAAAACTGCCAAACAAAATATGTCCCAAGCACAAATATCATAAGAACGTCTGATCCTGGCTCATCATAAGAACTATAACTGAAATCTTCAAATTAACTTGGAAATGACATACTACATGAAGACCACTAGCAGACATATCCGATGTACCATCCGCTACCTGGCTATAGTCACAAGGAGAACTATAACTGAAGTCTTGGCATCAACTACTTGGAGTTGAAGTACATGAAAACCGTGTTTAGTTTTATGTACCTGAGTCTATTAGTCCGCATTTTTTTCAGGCAAGGGAATTGAAGTGCAGCAATGGTAGTATCCACCTTCATCATGCTTAAATCTCTGGGACAAATGCACCTGCGGAATGTGGTATTCCCCCCAGTCCTCAGAACCATAAACTCTGAAAATGTGTCGCGCGTCGAAATAATCCTGTATCTTTCTCCTACTTGTCCTGAAAACAATTTGCCTTCGTACTTGGAAACAATTTTTCACAGCAAAATAGTTGCAAATAACAGGAGAGTAGCGAGCACCTTTTCCTGTGTCGGGCATTCATCACAGTTGCATGTAGCTGCATTTAGAGTGTTAGGAATTGGAATTTAGTAGTGAACAAGAACTTATTCTTGCTTTCCTAGTGCTTTTGAGATTTTCCTAGTGCAAAATTATGGTCTAAATGCAATAGTAGCAACTGAGACGCTGAGATCTGGCATCCTCTAACAACAAACCACACACCTACTAACTTGCAATTTCAATATGTGGGATTAGAAAAGAATTACCTTCAGTGATTGTTGAGCATCCTTTTCAAGAACGAGGCCAGCTTCAACATAAGCATCAATAATAACCTCTGTTGGGGATGCAAAAGGTCAAGTGTGAACATTTTGGATTCAAAAAGTTTGTGTTTTCTAGCATTCAAATATCTGTCAAGTTGGAAAATGTTTGGATACGGCAAGCACGCAACAACCGTCCCTCTTCACCAATTTCCTTGACAGGGGCATACACAACTCGGGCCTTAGCAGGCGAACCTTTCATGCACGTCTGCAAACAAGATCCAAAATCAAATATTTCCTATGTACTTTTGGAAAGGACCTTGGAAGTTGTAGCTAAGGTCCTGGTTGGCTTACACACACTACATATTCCCTAAGCAGATTGAGATTGATAGAAATACACTAAAAGGATCAATAGTAAAATCATCAAACTTCGCTATAATATGGTTCGGATATGCACACTGCACACATCTTAGCTTGAGTAGCAAAGCACCACAAAAAAACTCAGGAATCTTGCCCGACAAAATTAAGATCTACAGGCCAGGCATAAACCATCAAAAGAACTAGCTACAACCAAAATCATCAATAGTTACATAATGTGCATCCAACATGAAGTAGTTAACAATGGAAGTACAAGAATTAACCTGAATACTCGGAACCAGTTTTATTACAAGGAAAATGCCAAATCAAAAGGTTTTGGTTTCTTTGAGAGAACCATCAGGAATTTCAATGAGAAAAATTGTTGATTAACCAACTGCCAGCAAATGCCGTTGATCATCTAAAATAGATCATATTTTGGGTATCAAGATTTCAAGTGGAGATATAAGAGTGACAGAATGAAGACTACAATGATCAAAATAGAGGAACAAAAGTGACATACCAGTCCTCTAAGTCTTACAGAAACAGGCTGGTTTTCCAAAGCATCCAGCACTTTTGATGATATTTTCTGTGATCGACAAGGAAAATATCCAACTATCAATCAACCAATTCCCAGAATACCCATGAGTAGATAGTTTACCTGCAGAACCTCAGCAGCCATAGCGATCCGTTCTTTGTTCCATAATTTCAGCATTAGAACAGTTAAATGGAATGTTTTTGGTTTTATAAAGATGGATTTCTCAATGCCCATATCTGTATTATTCAACAAGTATGATCAACAATATTTAACTGGCAAAATTAGAAAGAACAAACAAATAAAAAAATATTGGATGTATGATATAAATAAAGAATTTGCAAGTCTCATAGTTTATAGAAATACAATAACCACACAAATCAATCACATGAAGAATGACTTAGGAAAGGACAAAGGACTAACATTTTCCTACCTGACAAAATAGAAGCTTTAGAAGCAGATTTATAGCCTATAGAATCCATCTTTACTTTCACATGTTTGTTTTCATCCCCAACTTCAAGATGAACAGAAACTTTCTGATTTATTGATTGGTTATCCTCCTCATCTGTAGCATCTTCATTTGATTCATGTTCCAGGTCATCCTCAGACCCAACTGCAGCATCTCCAAGAATAGACTTCTGGAAACGAATTAGCTTTTCAACCAGTTCCGGGTGGAGAGCCAATGGTAGGGATATAAAGTGAGAATAATCAAGCCTTGGGCTTTTCACGGCCTGTAAATGACAACTGAAAGTTAACTATTCCACAAGAGCTACATAATAAACTAAAGCAGCTTTATAAACCATGGCATCAAATTAATTTGACCAAATGAAATTTACTTTTTACTCAACTAAAATGACATTGATATGATAAATCAGTTTGCTGCAGCCTGCACAAATATTAAATTAATGTAAAAACATTAAACTGTAATAACCGAGATATTTGAACCCAATGTCTAGATGAGAGAATTATTCTTCACAACCATTTCATGGCAACTAGCATAAAATTATGAGAGGACTGTTCCTCATAACCATTAGACAATAACTAATATAAAATTTACTAATTAACTAATCAAGTTGATTAACCTCTTCAATTATCCTAGCTATCTTTTCTGAAGCTTTAGCAACACTTCCAATTGAGCCCTCAACAACTGCAAAAGGGGAAAATTTTGATCCAATTACCCAATGAGAACAAAATCAAAAAATAATATAAACAATAAAAAAAGACCGACAAATAATTAATTTTCTTCATGGAAGACAAAACTGGCAACAGGTACAAGCGTAGTCAGTGAGCATTCAATATCATATATGTTGATAGTTGTAGGTCATGTATTTTGAATTCTTTTATACAACAATAAGACTCCAATAAAGAGCCATGCCAAAACAAAAGTACACATCAATTAGAAAAACAGATTAAGAGAACAAAAGAGCATGCATTGGCCTCACTGCTTAACAAAACAAGTATAAAGGATACATCTTTAAAAAAAATCTTACTCATTCTTCATTCAGTACAGATGAGACAAATTACAAGTTGATCAAGCACGTGTTTGTTAATTATTAATTAAAGTAGGTTTGAAATCCTTGCAAAAAGGAATTCTTCTTGTTTTACTCTCGGTTGTGTTTCCTATGAGGAAGAAAAATTGCAGGGGAGAGAATCAGAGCATCAGAGTAGGGAAGTAAAGTTAAAGGGGAAAATATACAGAAATTTATCTCTCATTTGTGTTTCTTTGAATGATAAATATTTGGACTGTTGAATATGTCATTTCAAAAATACAACCAAAATATGTTAAGTATATTATTCCCATTAAAGGAATCTTTCTCAGAGATTAAAAAAATACAACGATAGGGAACTATAAGGGCCAGCATTTGCTTTGAAGTCGGCTTCAGTAAAATCTAGCCATGCAGGAAACACTAGTACAAACAACATGGAGGAGAAATAACAACAAACACTAGAAGTAGACAAGAACATCAAGAAAGTATAATAGTGAAAGCTATGTGACAATAAGAACAAAAGGTTTTTGAGGAAACAAAGTCCAATTGTTAAATACTAACTCACCAATACTGCAATCCTCTTTAGAGGAAGGCAGCACAATCTTAACGCCAAAATCTCCCTCAATTTGTTTTTGCATTGAACCACTAAAAGAAAGAAAATTTTGTATTTCAAGACTACTAGAGATTTTTTGATAAAAAGTGAGGAATAAAAGCATTATACTAGATGAAACAAACAAATGTATAGAGAATTCAGAAGGTCATACCCTTTTCCTTTAATAAAGCGAATCAAAGAAGCATCTACCTGTAGAAATTATTTTAGATCTGTAAATGAATTTCGGTTGTCTTGCAATATAACTTACATTAAATTATCCACCAAAACTTGCAAGAAAAGAAAAACCAAAAATAGGAGACTATAAATTGAGGCTGTGAACCAAGATATACATTCATTGAACAGAAAGAAAGAGAAGAATCTCAAGAGATACCTCAATAGAAACTGAAGAACTTTTATCTTGGCTTCCTAAATCAGCACCCTTTTCAACTGTAATCTGTTCAGGGTTTTCACCAGATATGGAAGCGGTAGTAGAATCATGACTTTTGGAGAAAGTTCCTGCAATGGTTTCTAAATGGCTCGCATGATCGACTATGCTAGAACTTGTTAATTTTTCCAAATGGTTATCATGATCCACTATGTTAGAACTTGCGGTTAATGTCATTGAAGTGTCAGACATAGACTCACCCTGGGTGAAGACCTGCTCATCCGAAACACCTGTAGGCTTGTTCTTGTGTCCTTCAGGCTGTTGGCATTGAAGATCTGATCCTTTATCATAGTCAACTGCATTAAATGAATCTTAGAATAATTAGATGGACAAAGCCCCAAGAAACTCCTTTTAAGCTTCAAATGAAGACTTCTAAATTCTTCAAAGGTTCTTTAGAGTTCCTAAAAAATCCTTTATAATTTTGATACACTTTCATTTCCTAAACATAGACTTGCAATTCAACAGCTTCTAGAATAAACATTGTGGTTTACTAAGGCTATAGTACACCTAGCTAAACTTGTCTTTACAAAACGAGATGATTTGCCATTGTACCACTAAATGTGAAACAAACTCCCAATTGATGTTTGACAATTATTTAGAGAACAAAAAATGTAACTATGGCTTCGTAAACTCAAAGCATACATACAGTTGCAATTGTCTCTTAGATAGCAAGGAGTCATTCCCTAAAGGGCATACAATAAAAAGTATAGAGTAGTTACATGGTCTTTTAGATTTTTTTTTAAATTATTCGCAAAACATTTCCAATAGCAGTTGAATGCATGGTTATCCTGAATGTATAAAGCTTCAACGATACATTCAGCCCATCGCAGTTTGTCCTGCATCTACAGATTTATTATTATTGAAAAATGTTTTCTACAATGCATAGCAGACAACAAGAACAATAGTACATGAGCACTGACTGATCTTCCAATCGCAGAAGAATTTGCTGCATGAAAATTCTTGCAGATTTTCGATAGACAATAGAAATAAGGCATAAATTTTTTTTCCTAGTTTAACTATAAATACAAATAAGCTTATTATGAGAAGCACACGAAAATTCTTAGGTGCATATATCAACCTAAATTAGATGACTCTCAGGATAAGGATTAGATAATTCTCAACTAATCATATTGAAGTGAATACAAATTAACAATTCAGTTCATAGCTTCAGGATACAAAAATAAATCAGTAGCCACATTATCTTATTGTTCAGATACTAGTAAATTCCTGGCCATGATTTTGGTTTCCTGGGAAGTTACAGTACCTACAAAATCAAGTGGAAGGAAAGGCAGAAACTTAGGAGAGAGGTTTCCTTTGTATTGTCTACTTGAAGAGAGAGGAAAGAAAAAAATTTGAGAGCAAATGATAAAATTAGCCCTTCAATTTTGTCATTTCTAAGATATGAACAATTAAACCAATCCTTACAACATTCTTTCCCCTCTTTAATCCACTTTTGGTCTGAAACAGATGTGGGCAAAGGAGCTTCAAATTGTTCCCTTCCCCCCTTTGTGTTTTCTTCTACTGAAGTAGACAAGGAAATTGACTGCTCTGCTCTGCTCTTTACTGCTTCTCGAGCTCCCTCCCCCTCATGTAGACGTGCCCTCAAAATCAAGTGGAAGGAAAGGCAAAAACTTAAAATAGAACCATAATGAATTAGTTTGCTTGAGGCCTTATCCCCAACAAAAGGAAATACATCTAGTTCATATTAAATGGGCTCTCATATATTTGCTATATACCTAGCTAAGATTTGTTTTTTTTGAAAGCCACCAAATCTTGGAAAATGACTTGGAATTAAGTTAAAAAACATAGAGTTCTTTCTAGAATTATGTATAATAGGAGTAGCATATTTGCCAATATTTCTCAAACCTTTCTAAACAGATGAAGTCATTTGGAATGCTTATGAGTCATGGTTAGGAAATAAAAAAATAGGATCCAAAGTAAAAGAAAGGTTCTATCTAGAAGAATTGGATATTAGCTCAGTTTGAAACTCAAAAATATGCAGAATTCATTGAATCAGGTAAAACCTTCATGTGAAGTTGACTGAGTAGAGATTGGTCTCCATACATGCATAATTTCTTTCCGCTTTTTATGCCGATCCATCTTAGCTACTTCATTCATAGAATTAGATATTTTCCATTTGCAGCTCAATATCTGACCATGAGCCCAAACCTAAACATGTAAGCCAAATCCTGTCAGCCTGTTTGGAACCAATTCTTGTTTGAAAAAGGAATTGTGTTTCTTTACTAGAAAAGAAATTTGTGAGGGTTCGAATTTGAATTCTTGTTTTCAGACTTAAGTGAGAATATGAGAATGGGCATTCAGTTTGAAGAAACTAAAATATAGAGTTCATGTTTTTTTTTTTTCTAAATCACCGCCACAATCAATTTCGATTAGCGTTCCGAACCCCAAATTGGTAAAGATAATAGAGACTAGTTCCTTTTTGTTTGCTAGTAAAACACAGGAATCTAGTGCAATGTCAGAAATAGAATTTCAATTCCAAGCAAAAGTTAGAGAAATTAACCTGATTCTGACTTGAAGGATTCGCGAGACCGTTCAGCGGACGCACAAGTTTGAGGAGGCGATCTATTCTGCACAAGAATCAGCAGTCGAGTCAGGAAGGAACCAAACGACTGCATTTAGGCAAAACGGAGGAGGAAGCGATGCAGATCAAAGGGGATTAGGATGATCTCAATCGAAGAATTACGTGAAAGATCTTCACCTCGAGAGTGAATAGCATGAGGCGATCATCTGGAATCGTCTAGCAGAAAGAGAGCAGTCGCGCCGCCACTGGGGGTTGGATTCATCGGAGAGGAAAACGAACGGAAGCCCGTCGCGTGCTCGCGTGAATGCGTTAGGCGCACGTGCACCGAGATATTTGATATCGTTGAACAATGATGAAATTCACTACTTTCCTCCACCGACCAATCCCAACCCAACTCACTACTGGCTATCCCAAATAAGATGTTAAACTCAAAATCGATACTAATTTCATAGTCGCACGTGCAACGGCCACCGACAGATTTAACGCAACTAGAAATAAACTTGGCAAGTACCCGCAGATCAATCGTGTTCCCACAACAATTCAAAATCAACTTTTACACAATCAGTGAATTAAAATTCTTTGAAATTAATTGAACGCAGTGAATAACTATATGACCTTTTTACATATTTAAAAATATATTAAATTATTTTTTTTTAAATCTTATTTTTGACATCTGATATCCATGGTCATTCCAATAGATCAATTGATTAAAATAATATTAGATAGGGATATAATCATATGGCAACGTTGTATTGTTTAGGAAGAGATTAAAAGAATAAGAAACATAAAGAAAAAAATATTGATTAAAAACATTTTGTTGACTGTAAAGGTATGGTAAATTAGGAGGAGAAAAAAGGTGACACGATAAAGGCATAAAAATAAAATTAAAGAAATAAATGGAAAATAAAAAATTCCAACAAATTTTAACACACCTTTCACTAAAACCATGTTTATTTATCAGTGAAAGCAATGCTAAAAAAAAAAGGAAAAAGAAGTGATTCTTCTATCACTTCATCCTTTGCTCGTAATTCACCCTTTAACTTATTTACTCAATAAACAAACCCTAAGACATAGACAAAATGCACACGATGAAAACATATACATAACTACTTGAAAAAAAAAACAAACTATCTCGAATCTACCATTTTTTCCAAGCTGAGAAAACGTAAAACCTGTTCATCATCTCTCTTTATGGACGTAGATACTAACTAAGATGATCCAGATTCCATGTCTAAAATCTTCAAAGGCCAATGTCTTGTCCTCTACAATAACAGCAACATTTAGTTGTGGTAAGTTGATGAATGTGAAGTTGGTCATTAATCATGCACATTATGTTCAAAAGCGTGTGTTAATGACTCAACTTACAGATACGGTGGTATTGCAATCTGGTAACAAGGATTAAAGACGAGAGCCTGGCACCTGAACCAAAGGAATAGAATACAAAACTAAACAAGGAGCAGAGAAGCCAGGATAGATGAATCCACGAGGCATTTTATTACATGAGATCCCTCTAATAAATAGACTTATCAACATTAATGAAATAAAACAATTTCATTTTATCCAATTAAAATGGGAAATTGAATGTTAGACCGAAAAGCATTAATTATGTAACACACTTAATAGTCACCTTAACAGGAGTAAGTGACCTGAGCAATAACAGTGCAGCTACTGTGTTATCGTGTTGTTGGACCCAACCACTTTGAATTTACACCTGAAGAGCCCATAAAGAACAGACGCTCAACCTGAGAAGTCCCATGCAGTGAACTGGGACTGAACATACATGGTAGCTACTCATACAACAGAATTACCGGTCATTTTGCCGAAGCATTACGCTGTAGCGTAGGAAACCAACTGCTGGAGGAGCCAACATGGGAAGCATCGGGTGGTGGCCCTGATTGTTTAGAATTTACATGTTTCTTTGAAGGACCAGGGAAAGCAAGTGACGGGGATGATAGTTGAGGTAGTTCAGAACTTGTTCCTACTCTCTGGGAAGGAGAAAAAGGATTGATAAAAATATATCATAACATAATAGAGATAAAAGTAGATTGCAATTAAAATATACAATGACGGGGTAGGCGGGGAATGGTTATACTACGTTGATAGTTTAACTGTATCAACTTACCAACTTATCTCTATCAGCTGGATATTTGAACTGCATTTGAACAATAGGACGACCAACATTAATAGGTGCAATGTGCTCCGTGACTTCATCAATGCGAGGAATGTTGCGGAAACTGGTAACTGGAATGTGATATGATTAAGTCATTATAGCAAACATAAAGGATTTTTTTGAATGATGAATAATAGATTGGTATATTTCTAAATTTTATCAGTACCACCACATTCTACAACTTTGAAACAAAAATAATAATAAAATTATATTTTGCCATTGTGTATTTCCAATTTGAAGTTTAAAACTTTGAAACAAATTTGAACTAGGAACTTTCAAACATAAAAATAAAAACAATAGCAAAACTAGACAAAAACCTTGTTGTCTATCAGCGTTCGTTGGAATCGCTTGACTAGTTGTTCCACCTGAGATCAGCTGTCATTCAAATAAAAATTACATTAGCATAGATATAAAAAAGTAAAATAATTCCCATTGGCATCATTATTTGTTTATTTATTTATTTTCCAGATAGACAATCTATAGAAAAAAGAGTTCACTGGTTATTAAAAGAATTCTAAATTGAATTTGGTAGTGTAAAGTGTACTAACAGATGGTCGAGGTTGAGATCTTGTCCTTTGGGCTTGTTGGTATTTCAAAATTGTCCAGTCAAAGATATAATCAAATTCATAGCCTGTCGTAATTGAGCAAAAAACATCAGCAGGATTGGAACAGTGAAAATTTCATCATATATAACAAGTAAATAAATCAATAGGAACAATGAACTAACTTACAAAATGAATATAAAACATTTTAGTGTACTCCAACTAGCAGATTTCCATGATCCAACAATATTATCCTTTTGAAAATCTTCACAAAAAATTACATATGCAGACGTCACAAACGGAAGAAGGGCAATCAACTCCAAAAAAGCCTACGAACCCCCATCCAAGGCAAGGGCTTAACAATGGGAGGAAGGGAGCAATTAACTCTATTTAAGGCCAAAAAAGCCTAATGACCCCCATCCAAGGCAAGGACTTAACAATGGCTAGCTCCCAACAATATGTGAACTCCCAGATGGAAGGGCACTGAATGAAGGGAGATACATAACGACTGGAGGAGCAAAGCCTGCTACAACTGGATAATGAATGTAAAGATTGAGAAGCCTTCTGCCTATTTATCATATTGAAGCACTTTTCTCTTCCCCTTGCCCTCCCATCTTAACTCTTTTGGAGTTTAGGGAGATAACAGGGCTGGATTAGAGAGCTCAACATAGCAAAGTGCATGCAGATAGTTGGCTCTTTGGAAGGAATTGCGAATATATAATAAGGATGGCAATTCCAACTACTTATGATTGGGACATTCTCGACAAGAGAAACTCATACTAAACTAGTTCCAAAATAATGATTTTCCCATAATTACCTTCACGAGTGAACAAATCACGGAAGAGCCGCTTCAAAAATCCATAGTCGGGCCGTTGTTCAAACGTTAAAGAATGGCAATAGTGAAAGTAAGAAGCAAATTCCACTGGGTGGGATTTGCATAAAACCTATAGAAGTTTACAACATTTATTAGTAAAATTAATTATAGAGGAGAGAACAATATGCAATTACAGGATACATACTTCAATTGGAGTTGAAAGCTTCTTCTCGCATATTTTATCATACTTCTGCTTCTTTGTGGCAGCCTTTAGACCTTGCCATGGAAGACTAATGAAACAGGAGAATAAGTTAATTATACTCGTTAAATCTGCATATTATATTAGGGAGAAGAAAAATCTAGATATCACTATGGCTAAAATAAACTAGATGTTAGATTCAAGAAAAAAGAAAAATTCATGAGCTCCGCAGATAAACTGTAGAAGTATCAAAGTTGCAAAATAAATCTAACTAAGCAACAAAGTAAATTTAAATCTGGAAAATAATTTTATTTTTCCTAACTAAAGCATACCTCCCTCTGAGAAAGTAGAGGAGAACATAACCAAGAGATTCCAAATCATCCCGTCGGCTTTGCTCTAGTTAGTTGGTGGATTAAGTATCATGTGCACAACTGTTAAATAAGACTGCATAAATTGATCTCTGCTTACCAATTCCAAGATGGGTGTTGCAGCTAGCATACCTAGCAGTTCCAGTCAGGTTTTTGTTTTCTCTGTAAGGATCGAAGGATATGGCTGATCAATGATCACACTAAATGCAGAGATGTAATTTTTAAAAACCAAAGGTAAAAGAACTATTGGTTTTGTATGTAACCACAGACTTCCATTTCTGGCTTCATCCTTCTAGACAATAATTATAAAGAAACAAACAAGCATTTCTTCGTGAAGAGATGAAATCAAAGTCATTCACAAATAGAAGACCTGTATGGAATATGACGATTGGTAGTAGAATCCCTATATCTTTTAGCAAGCCCAAAGTCGATGATGTACACCTAGAAAACCATTTTAAATAGACACTGTCACACAGAAAGAAAAGAAATAACACACTATTGTATATGCACCCAAGAGATTGATGAGAGGCACTGTGATTTACTACCTGATTAGCCTTTCGACCAAGACCCATCAGGAAGTTATCGGGTTTGATGTCTCTGTGTAAAAAACCTTTTGAGTGAACATATTCTATTCTTGTAATCTGTTGAATATCAAAGATGATGGAGTGATCAAGCTTTTTTAATCAACAATGTTGGAATACTACTGAGGAAGTATGTAGCATGTTAGAGTACTTATAAGAAACTAAACATGATCTCAAAATATAGATGAAACACAGGAACTTCTAACGGTGATGAGGAATAACAAAAAAAAATGATTGGGAATCAAATCATGCTAACAATTATAAGAATATGGGGGATGGTTATTATCAAGGATTAAATAATAAAGAACAAACAATTTCATGGGAATATAGAATAGCATGATTTCAACATTTCTTGATTGCATCATCATCATTATCATCGTCCATTTATGTTTGTCCCAACTATTTGGAATCAACTATCTAGATATAATCCAGCTATCCCTCTATTGAGCTCCAAGGCCTACAATATTCACTTATTGGGTTTATATAATTTTTTGCATCAACTCAAGTAAATCCAGTTTTCTAAATGGCGGTCGCCTAGGCGGGAGGCGGGCATCAACCGCACCGCCTTTGCCTGAGAAGGTGCTCTAGACGGTAATTCACCTCCTTTCATCACCGATACACCTGGAACCGATGCCTCCATTTCGCCACCGTGACAAGTCCGGACACATCGCTTGCGCCCGATGACGAGTATGGACACATCATGTGAGCCCGGACATGTCATTCGAGCCTAGCAATGAGCCTAATAGCGTTGACCGAGCCACACGTTCAAACGCATCGCGCAAGACCGAACGTGTTGTGTGAGCCCGAATGTGTGGCGCAAGCCCGGACGCGTTGCGCGAGCCCGGACATGTCATTCGAGCCTAGCGATGAGCCTAATAGCGTCGACCGAGCCTAGCAATGCGTTCAAACGTGTCACGCGAGCCCGAACGGGTCACGCGAGCTCGGACACATCGCGCGAGCCCGAATGTGTCGCGCAAGCCCTGACGCATCGCCGGAGCCCTACAACGGGCCTAGGGGTGTCGCCCGGGACCAATGACAAGCCCAAACGCGTCATGCGGTCCCGACGACGCGTCCGACTCGTCGCAAACATAGTACACGAATAAATTGTAAGTTAGGATTTAAAACTTTAGGTTAACAATTTTAATCAACACGTAGCTATGATTGAGATAATGTAAATAGACTTAATTAAAGTCTACTAAAACTATCCCATGAATTTAACATATATATATATATAATTTATTAAAAGTATATTTTATAAAGAATAATGATTATTTATAATATTATGTATAAAAAAATAGTAAAAAAATTCAACCGGCAGCCAAGGAGAGTGACCACTTCACCACTGCCTATCGCCATTTACAACACTGAGTAACTCCTAGAAACAATAATATTAGTTCATCCATTAGCACACTTAACAGGTGGTTGTTTTCTCATTGACACCATAATAACGTGTGCTGCACATCTAGCCAATTTAATCGAGCAGGATTCTATTAGATTTCACCTTTTAGGTAATCATTTGTCAAAACTCAACAATAATTAAGATATGATCCATTATTTACAATTCGTATGCAGGTGCTTGAAAAATATATCACTTTCAATAAATCATTTTTTGCAGGTGATTTTCCTTAATGCAATTAAACCCCTTTGATGTTTTCAACACTAATCGAGCTGACAATGTTTACCAAATTGTGCATGGCAGTAAGGTAAGGGTATTAAATCTATTCTATTTGTTAGTTTCCAATTACCATCTGATCTGCCAGCATCAGAACTGTCTTTAACAAGAACTTGTGACCACAATAGACAAACAGATCTTCAAGGCTTGGACCCAGCAAATCAAGGACAAGAGCATTCTCCTCTCCATCAACACCATACCATTTTATATTTGGGATCCCACCTGCATGCACGATATAACCAAATTAAGTTGAGTTCCAAAAGAGGGAGAGGAGATTCATATGCCAATGATTCGTCTAACATACTTCCTCCCTGAAGAATATTATAAAGCTTGGCTTCATAAATTAGTTGTGGGTGCTTGGTCTTACTGTTCTCCTGCAACCGTGAAGAACAAAAATAAGCATACACCCAACGCAGCATATATCAAGCCACCACTAAACAATGTCAAATATAGGCAAGGTCATCGATGGAGATTGACAGCTCGACTCTTTCGAAATACAATAGTTGAAACAACTTCCACCTTAGCACCAGTAAAAAAAACACAGCTGGCCATGATTATCACATCACCACTTCTAGGAAGCTCAATTAATCTAAGAATACTGACTAACCAGATGTGCATAAGCGCGTCAATAAAGAGATCTAAAATTACATCCATCAACAGAAATACCATAAACGGAGTACCCATAGGAAAAAAAGGGAAATTTATCCTCAATCACAGTCGATGACCCAGAAGCAGAACGGAAAATCAATCAAGTACGCCACAATAGATCGGAGAACGTACGATCTTAACCGCAACGATCTCGAACGTGTCAACGTGCGTCGCTGTAACATAACAGGAATCAGATCAGGGAAGAATAAAAACAAAGAGCAAATTATATGTCGATCGATGAACCGAATTGGAGGCGAAGCTAACGCGCAGGGGAACGATTCGCTCACCTAGAAAGATTTCGCCGAAGGATCCGCTCCCGATCTTGCGCCCTAGCTTGTACTTCCCGCCTACGATCCGATCCATGGCGTAGTCCTCGCCCACTCTATCCCGAAATGGAATCGATGAACTGGTTTTGAATTGGGGACGAGAAATCGCGAGAGAGGTCCCCAGGGATGGGTAGGGCCATGGACAAGTCGGTGAAGACGACGCCAGGGCATTTCGGGTAATTAGTGTCGCCCGCGATGACGAGAAGGTCAGGAAACTCGTTACCCGACTCGACGAGAGGCGATCCAGCGCCGGACCGAACCGAACCTAACCGAACCGCTCCTTGTGCCTATCACCGATCTTCCGGTTTGTTTTCACTTTTGCGGAGCCGACAGCGTATAATTAATTATATAGGAAAAATCTGGCATGAAGGCGGCTTTATATTTATCTACCTTTGTCGTATTTTTCTCATAGAAATAAAATTATCATTAATGGTTTTTTAAACTTTTTCTCTTTTACATTGACGATATAAGAAAAAGGAAATCGATCACAATTCTCATTTATTACATTAAATAAATAAGAAACTAATAATATTTTCTCTCTTTTTCAAATTTGACGAAAAAAATCAATTAGCACCGGCGGCCCCACCAACTTGAATCCATACACCCTCACTGGGCACCCCGCGATACACCACGAACGTCATGTAGTACCCCGGCGGCGCCACCGCCCCCGAGGAAGGCGCCGTGACCGACACCTGCCACCTCCCCTGTCCAACTGACGTCAATTCCGCCACCCACAGCAACAGCAGCCTTTGTCCCATCGAGTACCCATGCGTCGTGAACGGCGGCGCGTACATCGTCACCTTCACGTCCGCCGCCTCCACACCCGGATCACCCCCCTGCAACTCGAACTGTACCGAGAATCCCTGCTGGTAACCCACCGACGCCGGAGTAGATCCCTCCGAAATCTTCGGCCTGTGGACCGCCAGCGCAGGGTCGAGGTACGGCGGCTCGAACCGTTCCACCCGGAACTCCGTCGGGTACTTGGCCGTGTAGTTGTAGGACGGGTTCGGGTTGCTTCCGGCGACGAGCACGGTGGCGTCCGGAAGCACCGCGCTGGTCGAATGGTACATCCTGGAGATCGTCGACGGCGTCAGTGACTGGAACCGGCTGCGTTGAGGGGTTCGCTTCGCTGCCGGACGGTAGATGAGCGGCTCGAGGTTGGGTTCCTCGCCCCAGCCCCATCCGGAGGTGCCGCTCTTGGCGCCGTTGAGAAGGAGGAGGTCGGCGGTAGGGAGGATGAGGAGGTCCCCCATGACGCGCGACGTGGGCATGCTTTCCGTGTGCCACGCGGCGTTGGGCCTGGTGATGACAAGCCGGCTGCAGGTGGCGATGGCAGGGAGGAAGATCTGGCGGTTGGCTGCGAGGGAGGGGGCGTTGTGGGCGGCTCCGCCGCAGATGATGACCTCTGCTTGGACGGCGGCGGAGGCAGAGCCACGGAGGCGGATGGGGAGGAGAGCAGAAGCGGCCGAGGCGGGGTAGTTGCGGGAGCCGCCGGGGAGAGGGGGGAACTCGCGGAGGATGGCGTTGGAGCGGGGGTCCAAGAGGATGGAGCGGTTGTTGGCGAAGATGAAGAGGTTGCCGTCGGAGGAGAGGTGGAGAAACGGATAGAGGTTGTTCTCGACGTCGTCGGTGGTGGCGATGAGGAAGCGGAGTTTGTAGTTGGAAGGGTTGGACTGACCGCGGGCGGGGATGAACTCGTAGCTGAATTGACGGCGGCCGCCCACCACGATGAAGCTGCCGTCGGGTAAGATTTGTTGTGTCGCGTACCTGCATGCGCGGATTAAATTCGTAAAATCTAATAATAAATTATAGTATTAATTTTCGTCGGAAGTCGGAAATCAACCAAGTGCACCTCATCAATAATTGTCTTACATATATAATTTGAAAAAATTAAATGAAATATTTTTTAATAATAAAAATAAGGCACGCTGTTCCCTACCATCTGGGAGCGGAGAGAGCGGCTGGGTACTCGACCCAGTCACAAGTAGGGCAGGTTGCGAGGTACCGGACGGTGACGGCGCCGTCGCGGAAGCCTCCAGCCTGCACCAGCGTCCCGTCCGCCGCGAATCCTCCCGACGAACACCAAGTGTTGGTCAAAACCTGCACCATCCTCGTATTATGATTATTATTATTATTATTATTATTATTATTATTATTATGTTCTCAAATAAATAATTAATTAATTACTTTGAGCGGACGAAGTAGATCGTTCACAAAGTCGTATTCGACGGCGTGAGCCCAGCAGTCCTTCGGGGCAGCGCTGTTGTTAGGGATAGGACGGCAATTCCCCGCCGGCAAGGCCATTTGGGTGGGGACGTAGTTTGTGGCATCAAATAGGATGGCCTTGTTCTCTTTGGTGATCGCCATGTGCATTGCCGACACCCCTGAGCTAGCACGTAGGAGCTTCCAATTGCCCGTGAACGTGGTCTCGAAGTTAGGATTTCTCCTTTTATTCGCCATCGGTAGCGGTGTCACAGTTGATGCATCAATAGTAACGGCTACGCTTCCAAGCAAGCCATTAATGGAATCATCGACGTGCAACAAGGGAGCGGCGAGATTAGTTGAGAGGGAGAGAAGAAAGAAGAAAATACCAAGCAAACAAATGGGAGGATTATTCATGATTTTTCGCTATAGTATGCTGGTTATTTTTTTCTCATCCCCTCCGCCTCTGTAAATTTTCGGTGTGGATGGTTATTTATTGAATACCATTGGCATTGGCTCACCGTTGACTAAATTAGATTGGACATGGAGTGGATTCGAATATATATAGAATTAATGTGTTTGGTCGTGCTTAGTTTAAGGACCTACATTAACTAAGGAGTCCACTAATCGATTATCTAAATAAGGTTCGTGTAATTATTTTCTTTTCGTAATAATTCTCCAAATAAACATCCTCAAAATCGATCCATAAATTAACAAAACTCATCTCAAGGAAAAGAAAAAGGTAATTCACTCCCCCGATCGTCCCTCGTCATTGGTCTCATAGTAAGATAAAGGGGGATAAATCATGTACATACTGAGTAGCATGTGTTGAAGATATTTGGTCGGCTAGAAGTGGGTTGAATAGTCGTTAATCCCAATCGTTCACTTTCCTACATATTCGTTAGTGCAGTGAAAAATATACAAACAAATACAAATACGAAAGTTAAAAACAAGAAAAGAACAAGCAAACCACTAACACGTTTGTTTACGTGGTTCGGAGATTAAGACTCCTACTCCACCGCTATTCAAAAGGTAGATGATCCTTATCCGTCGATAAATTAGTCTCCAGAACCTCTGGCTATCTCAAGTCTCCTTGTCGGTGGATAAACCTCACCACAACTCGATCAAGACGCTTGGATCACACAGGTGTTGGTGCAACCTTAGGTCAAGGTTGACCTGGTTGACCCGACTCGAGTTGACCTGACTCGAGTTGTATTTTGA